>JAEIIM010063890.1:0-10607 GCA_018874515.1 Drosophila greeni | reverse complement strand
AGTATATAGATATAAATCTATATGTGTAGATAGACGTTTGCTGCGGCTCATGCCGTTAGCAGTTTTGTACAATAATTTTCATTTATCTCTATCAACTTTGTGTAGTTTTTTTTTTCTTTTTTTTACCTAACCTACCGCTTAATGCATATATGACAACATATTGATTATTTACAGTTAGCTATATATTTCTTCATCATCATTTCGTTTATCTTCTGCCAAAAAAATACAAAATCAAAACAAAAACAATTGAAAAGAGTCTCGTGGTCTCGTCGTTTTCAAAAATTAAAACAAAACTAGGGGCGCATACACATCGTACGTCATACGTAGTACATCGTACATCATACATCATACATCATTCATCGCTTTCAGTTGTTCGTAATAACAATTTGAAATAATAAGGAAGAACTACGTGATTTGCAGAGGATGTGGTTTTGGATTTGAGTTTTAAAATAAACAAATTTTTGAGTTCATTTTAGGGTTCATTTTGGGTTCACTTTAGGGTTCATTTCAGGGCTAGGCCTTATAAATTATAAATTTCTATCGCTCTACCTATGACTCTGTTCACATTTTGTAGATAGGATGTGGATTTGGACTTGGATTTGGGCTTGAAAAAAAACCAACAATGTACTCGTTGCAGTTTTGAGTTCATTTCGGGTTCATTTCAGGGCTAGGCCTTATGAATTATACACTTCTTTCGCTCTCTCTCTCTAGCTCTCTTGTTCACATTTTGTAGATAGACTCACAGCACTTCAGGAGTTTTTTGCATTTACATGCATTTTCGAAAACAAGTTACGGTTGTTACATGTATATAATATATGTATATATAGATTTTTGCATGTGCTTGTTGGTTGGGGTTGGCTTATACATTATCGGACTGGAACCGCCGAGCTGACTTGGTGGATTCCTTAAACTAAATACTTAAGAGACACAGATCGAAGCGAAGGGAAGGTAGTTCCCCTCTTCAGAGTGTTTACACTGGAATAGCTGACTCGCTGACTCGCTTATCTGGCTCTCCTATCGCTCGATTACGGTCCGCGATTAGCGGCAGAGAGGTGGGTGCTTATAGGCTAGCTCTAGAGTTAGTTGTGTGTGTGTGTTTGTGTTGTGCCCAAATGCGATATGCTTAGACATTTGATATGCGCTCGTTGGAGGTGCTGGTGGTTTGGTCAGGGCGACCCTCGCTCCTGCGATTGTAGCTGGTGTCCAGGTGGTAGACCGCCGGATGATGATACTGATACCCTCAGCTGGGCTGCAGCATGTACATGTACTGTCAGTTGCTGGCCGCCGCCGCCGCCGCTACCGAAGCAGCAGCAACGGGAACAGCAACCGGTAGGTCCTGGCTGGAACGAGCACGTTTCTCGCCGCCATTGCCCTCAGTGGGGTTATCGCTCTCCTCACCCGTACTGCTGAAACTGCCGGGCAAACGGCGCTTCAGGTTGTGATTCAGGCCATTGGCCACCGATTCGTCTTCGGACATTGAGCTGGCCCGCTTCGGCGTATTGCCGGCACTGTCGTTGTCCAGCGATGCAATGGCCGAGGCTATGGCCACCGCGGCACTGAAACCATCCTCGGAGGCACTATCCTGCGAGGCAGGATTCGCCGGATCCTGGGCCAGCTGCATCATGCCGGACGGTGTGGTGTAGCCGCTCAGCTTATTGGGATCCTTCTCAAGCAGCTTTTGGGCCAGCAACTTCAGGGATATCAGTGAGTTCTCACAGTCACTGGTATCGATCTCGGTGAGGCTGATGCCAGCGCGTTCGATCTCCGCGTAGGTGCCGAAAGGCAACTTCTGCAGGCACTCCAGCTTCTGGACATGCGTCTTCGAGCGCAGATGCTTGGCCAAGTGGCCGTGGATGCGGAAGGCGATCTTGCAGTCGGTGCACTCGAAGGGCCGCGGATTGGAGGTGGTGGGAACGCCGAATGTCGATGTCATCATCACCTTGTTCTTGTGCGCCTCGGAGCGTTCGTGCTTCTGCAGGTGTCCCTGCGTGCGGAAGGAGATGCTGCATGGCTCGCACTTGAACTTGCGCTCCATGTAGTGGATGTTCATGTGCAGGGTCAGCTGATGCTGGCGCTGGAAGGTCTTGGCACAAATGGAGCAGGTGGGCCGGACATCGCTGGCAATGGGAGCTGGCACTGGCACTGCTCGGCCGTAGGATACATGCTGCTGGAGATCACTGCTCTTGCTGCTGGGCGTGGAGTTCTTGAAGCCATCCTCGCCCACAATCACAGTACGCTGCGTGGGCTGAGTCGTGTTGGTGTTAGTGTTCGAGGTGGAGACGGCCACGGGAGCAGGTGTTGATGTGGCCACTGTGGCGGCTCCTCCGGTCTGCGGATGCCCCAGGACTCCGCTAAAATCATTGGCATCCTTCTGCTGCACTGCAGCTGGCAGATTAGCATTATGTGGCTCTACTGAGGGCTTCTCCTGATCCGATTCTTCGCTTTCTTCCTGGACTAGCTTCACAGGAATGGGAGTAGGTGTGGGTGTGGGCGTAAGGGCGGGTGTTGGAGTTGGTGGAGCGACCACAGGCGGTATGGCTGGCAAGTCCACAGTTTCTGGCGTCTTTACCTCATGTACTTCAATGCTGGGAACCTCATTAATGGTCATAATGGGCCGGCTGCTGGTGGTCAGGAGATTGCTACTACTACTGCTACTCATCACCGTGGACGCCGTGGAGAACAAGGTGTTGATAAGATAGCTGCCACTAAACTGACTCTGCTTCCGCTTGGCATGATGCAGCGCCTGCTCCTTGATGTAGGTCTGCAGCAGCACATCCTCGCCCTCGGCCTCGTGCTTGGCCTGCTCCTCCATTTCGGCGGAGATGCGCACCTTGTCCGACACTGAGATCAAGGTCTTCATGAAGCCGCTTTCGTTGCCGGAGCTGCCGAAGATCACATCGTGCATTTGCTGAGCCTGTGACTTGGGCAAATCGTGAACAGGTGGCGGCACTGGCACTGGCGATGGCGAGACCGCAGCGGACATGGAGCCACGCGGCTTGGTCAGATCCATGGGAGCGCTCTCCTCACTGGCCACGCTGCGCTTCGGCTTGGACTCCTCCGGATTGGAGTAATACTGTTCCTGCTTCTGATAGTCGAACGGCGGCTTTGGCGAGGTAAATGAGCACACCAAACGCTTGGGCAGAGAGCCCGAGGATCCGATGCTGTTCGCGGGACTGGCGGCGGGCAGAGGTGTGTCCTGTAGCAGTTGCGGGTATGGCGACACACTCTGTGGAATGGGCGGCGTCATCGATAGCGACAGCAGGCACCTGGCTGCCTCGTGCTCCTTCAACCGAGACTTGGACTCGTCTGTGTCTTTGGAAAGATAGTTATTTAGTCGAAGTTTTAAGGGATTTCCTAATCCTTGCTATACTTACCACTACTCTCCGATTCGTTATCGCTGTAGTCATCCGAATCTGACTCTCCCGCCATTGAGGATGTGCGTCCGCCTGCCGAGGTCGACGACTGCTGGTCAAAGTCCATGTCTACATCCAGGAACTCGCCATCGGCAGGCATGGGTCCTGGATTAATGCCCAGTTCGATGCACTTCTTGAAGTGCGTCTTGGACTGCATGTGCTTGGTCAGGTTGCCCTTGGTCTTGAAGCTGGAAAAGGAAATTTGACATTAATTACAATTCATTAAAGAGGAACTTCCTCCTTTAACTCACCTAAAATTGCAGTGACTGCAGGTGAACGGCCTCACGTCCGTGTGGGTGCGAATGTGCTTCTTCAGCATCGATGGCTTCTTGCAGCGGATTCCGCATTCGGAGCAGACATACCGGCCACGTCCCCGCCCTCGTATGTAGGTGTAATCCTCATGCGACTCGTAGCCACCAACCAGAGGCTGTCCCGATGGACTGGTCTCCAGCTTCTTGGCCTGCGCCTCCTCCTCGTTCGCCTTGGCCGCCACATTGGCCTCGCTCAAAACGGACACAGTGACCGCCGAGGGCGATGCTTTTAGCTGATTCTGATAGAAGGCACTGGCACTGGCACTGGCCAGCGTCGATGTGGAGCACACTGTCTGCTGTGAGGAGACCACATTGTAGCTCAGCTTCCCCGATCCTGCCATGGCGGTGGAACTGCCATTGCCCAGCATCCTCTGCCGAGAGTCGTACAGCGACATCACCTTCTTCAGCTTGAATCCCAGGGGATGCGGTTGATTCTCCTCGCACACCTGCCACACGCTGTACATCGACAGCTTGTGCATTCCGGCCACATACGAGGGCTGCGGACAATTCACCGTACAGTAGAACATCTTGGTGCTGCACTTCAAACCCAGGTAGGTGTAGGCATGACCGTTGAGGTATAGTTGCACGCAGGACTTGGAGGGACGCGGGGTCTCCGGCGAGATTAGCGGCAAGGTGTTGGCCGTCGGCGTAATTCCATGATGACGCTTTGGCGTAAATGTTCCCGGCTTCAGGGGCAAGCTAGTGGGTCGCAGGAACTTTGATTTGGCCGAGGTACTCGGGCTAGCCTCCTCCGTTGCACTCCCGTTGGGTGTCTCCACGTGGAGTGGCGTCAGTGGCGATGCCTCTGGCTGTTTTCCAGCAATCACATTGTCCAGATTAAAGTGTCGCACTTCCGGTTCCGTGGTGGCCTTGACATTATCCGCCATTCGCAGAAAGTTGAATGGCGCCTTCTTGGGCGTCGACTCCTTGCTGTTCCACTGCAGCGCCTGCCTCTGGGCGGGAGTTGGTGGCTGGCGACTGAATTCGCTGGGCAAATTCTGGACTCCGCCAAAGGGCGATAGAGCCTTCAGTTCACTGGCAACGGCTCCAGCTCCCATTAGGAGCGGACTGGGTTGCTTGCGATTCGGACTACGTCCACGGCCCGAGGGCACGGGCAACTGCAGCTGCTGTGGCGGCGGTGGCAGCAGTGGCATCTGCGGAGTCAGACTTCCTGGCCCCGGAATCCCGGGCACATAGGGAATGGGCGTTACGGGGGTGGACTTATCGCCTCCAGCGCTCATCGGTGGCAATGTCAACGGATTGAAGGCAGTTATCGAGTTGATGGGCGGAAACTGAAAGTGCTGTGGCCCGGAGCTGACGCCGAGCAGTCCACTTCCAGTGATGAGGGCCAAGCGTTTGCGCTCCTTGCTGGATGCTCCTGCATCGTTTACCTTGGCCGAAACCTCCTGGAAGCTGCCACCGGATAGCAACGGTGTCCGTATCATCTTGGGACTGTTTTCCAAGTCGGGGCATTCCGAAATGGGAATCATTGTTCCCCCAGACGATGTGAACCTGCGCAGGCGCTCCTCCTTGACGGGCTGCGGTTCAGGCAGGCTGTTGTTGTTGTGGTTGGTGAAGGGAAAGGAGAAGCTCTGCGAGGAGGAGGAGGACGCAGCCAGGTCACTGGTCTTCACACGCTTGGCGTGCGGAGCCTCTAAATCCAAGCTGGCAAACTGGCGATCTTCGTGCATTTTTGTTATGACCACCGAGTCCTGAGTCTTGCGTGGCGCATTCTGCTGTGCATAGTCCACCAAGGGTGTCTTGCCGAGCAGGGGACCTGGCGATGGCAGCGGTGCATCCACAAAGCGGAGTCCCTCAAGAGGCAACTGGGGCGCAGGAGCTAGGCTCGAAGGAAGCGGTGCCGGTGCCGGGGCAGGAGCAGAAACAGTAGCAGGAGCTGTGGCAGCAGCAGTTGCAGTGGAAGCCGTGACAGTTGAAGTTCGTGCTGGCGTCTGGGCTGCATTCAGGCGACTTGCCACCAGACTGCTTCGCTTTGTCTTCAGCTGCGACCAGGCCAACTTGGCCAGCGATAGCGGATTCTTCGAGTTGACCATGTGACTCTTCAGCTCCGGCAGACTTAACGAGATCGAGTTGGAGCGGAAGGGCGACGAGGCTGGACTCATCGGTGCACTGGAGCTCGCGTCCTGGCAGTAGGTGCTGTTGTGCAGCTTCAGATCGTCCGCACTGCGGAATTCGTTGGCACAGATCGGGCACGAGTAAACGGCATCGTCGCCCTCGCCGATTGGGACCGCCAGTCCGCGGGCATTCAACAGCAGGTTCTTGATGATTGAATTATTAATTTGTCCAGCCGGTGGTGTCGCCTTGGAACTGCCCGACGGCGTGGCCGAACTGGTGGGCGTCGCCGGCACTGTACTGTTCGACAATGAGCTCACGGGCACTGTAATTACGGCGGGCTTTGGCTTCGCTGACAAGTTCAAAGGCATCACATGCACACCCGTGGCCGGTTGGTCCATTTTGGCCACTGGCGTTGCAGGATCCTGGCGATACTGCATCGTCTGCATGGGCAGCGGTGAGGGTGGCGGCGGCAGCTGCTGCTGCTGCTGCTGCTTGACAGGTGCTGGTGGGATTGATGCTGGCTTGTAGCTATTCCGCTTGATTAAACCATTTGGCGGCTCCAGTAGTTGTTGTGGTTGCTGCTGCTGGCTCTCCTGCTGCTGTTGCTGCTGTTGTTGTTGCTGAAGTGCGTACATAAAGTGCTGCTGTTCGAGCGCCGATTGCTGCTGCAATTGCTGTTGCTGCTGCTGAAGTTGGTGCTGTTGCTGCTGTTGTTGCTGCTGCTGCTGTTGTTGCTGCTGTTGCTGCTGCTGCTGCTGTTTCTGGACTATGGCCTGTGCCAAATTCACCTTGGTGTCTCGCTCCGGCATCTGTGCACTCAGATTGTGGCTATTGTTGCTGTTCGCATGCAAGGCCGCTGCCGCATTGGCCGCATTATTCGTGCTGTTGGCATTGTTGAAGCTCCGGGAACGATTCAGCTGCTTGGGATACTTCTTCTGCAGCAGAATCTCCTTGTTCTCCACTATAGCCTCGTTTTGTGAGATCAACTTGGAAATGTGCTCCTGCACCTTGGCCACATTCTAGGGGAAGATTTATTTATTAATCATGGAATTCCATAAAAATACAACTTTTTAAAGACACTTACCACTTGCATGCCACCACTGGAGCTGGCAAAAGTGCTGAGATTGGCGGCGGCAGCCGGCGTGGGCGTGGCAGGGGCTGGTGTCACATTGGAAACCTGACTATTGGCTCGCACCAGCTATGAAAAAATAAACAAATTAATAAACAATATTCCCATGAGACAATTAATTTAAAAACTAACCTGCTGAGGAGGAAGACTTGGCGGCTGTTGTATTGGAGGCGGTGCCTTTACCAAGGGAGAGTGTTGCTGCTGCTGCTGCTGCTGTTGTTGTTGCTGCTGGTGTGCCAGGTGGATCTGCTGCTGCAGTTGCAATTGCTGGAAGACCAAAGCATTGTGAGCAATCGCCGCCGCCGTTGGGTCTTGGTTATAGTAGGGCGGCTGTCCCAGGTAATAGACTCCGGCCGGTGGCACTGGTGGCATTGATACCAAGAGACTTTGCTGGGCAGCATGCATTTGGTGCTGGAGCTGCATTTGCAGCTGGTGCGAGTTGATGTGATTCTTCATCTTCATCTGTGTGCTGGGCGAGAGCGTGGGATGTGCGAGCGATGGCTGCTGCTGTACCAATGGCAGCTGAATGGATAGCTTCTGCTGGGCCAATTGCTGGTGTTGCTGTTGCGCCTGCTGCGCATGCTGCTGTTGTTGTTGCTGCTGCTGCAACTGCATCTGTTGCTGCTGCTGTTGCTCCTTGCTACTGCCAGGGGCATACAAGGAGGCATTGTGGAACTTGGGCTTATATGGCTTGTAGTCAATGGACTGACGATGCTGGGCAGTGGCCGAATGGAGATTGTCCGCCGTTGTGGGCGGCAAGGTGCCAGCAGCCGGCGAGCCCAGCGGCAATTGTTGCATGTGCTGCGGGAGTGGCGGCGGCTGCTGGATGTAGGCGCTCTTGGCCGCCGACAGCGTGGAAGGTGAGGGTGTGGGCGAACTCATGGGCTCATCGTATGGCGAACCAGCGCGACTTGGCTAAAAAAATCAAAATAAAACATTAGGTTTCCCGGAAGAGCTTTTCATTTCTCTTAAACTTACCAATTCCGAACTACTGTTGCTCAGCTCAGCATCCTGATCGGACAACCCATCGTCGGCATCCGCGGGCACTTCCAAGCCCCTCGCCCTTGCCGCATGCGACCGGGAGCGACAATGCTTGTACAGGTTGCTCTTGGTCTTGAAGGCGATGCCGCAGGTGTCACAGGGATATGGCCGTTCGTTGGTGTGGGCGCGTATATGCTTCTCCAGCACCGAGGGCTTGGCACAGATCAGATTGCAGTATGGGCACACATAGCGTCCGGCTTTCTCGCCGGCTGCTGCTGCTGCTGCCAGTGCTGCTCCGCCGCCTCCACCTCCGCCTGGTATCCCACCTCCGCCTGCGATCCCAGCGCCTCCCGCTGTTGGCTGCGTCAGTTGCTGGTGCTGGGCAAAGTTGGCCGGTGATAGTGTGGCATTTGCAGCATAGTTGCTGCCGCTACTGATGCTGCTGCTGCCACTGCTGTTAGTTAGCGGCGTTCGTGTTCTCGCACTCAACGCCGCTTTGTGGCTATTGCTCTCCTCATGACCAATGGCATTGACATGATTGCTATTTACAAAATTGGCACTGAATTCATGTGTGGTGGTGGCGGTCGGTCTATTTTGCTGCTGAGGCTGCTGCTGGGCTGCTAGCTGTTGGGTCAAATGGTGACCATTGGTGATCATCGCCGCAGGCGGTGGAGGTGACAGTGAGCTATTTGAGGACAGCGATGTGGTACGCATACCGGCATCAGCGGAGGTCAAGTGACCACCGTTCGCGGTGGCATTCCCACTCTCGACATCGGTGGTGCTGGCCAGACGCTTAAACTTCTTGTGAAGATACCTCGAAATATTGCTAGAACAATCCCCGAGGGCGGGTCCATCGGTGGCGGGCGTGTTGCTGTGATTGTTTGTGGCAATGGCCACTGGCTCCTTGCTGCTGCTGTTGCTGTGGTTGCTGCTGCTGCTGCTGTTGACTGCTGCCATCTGTTGTAGCGTCATTTTGCTATCACTTAGACTTGCTTTATCTTTACTAAACTTAAATTCATAATTATTCTCACTAATACTATTATCACTGTGGTGGTTGTTGTTGTTGTTGTTGGTATTATTATTATTATTATTATTGTTGTTGTTGCTGATGATGTGGTTGCTGTTGTCGACAGTCGGCAGCGGTAACTCGCTCAGTTTATCTCGTGTACTTGTACTGGGTTTGATATTGCTAGTAGCAACATCTGTTGCTGCTGCTGCTGCTGCTGCTGCTTTGGAGGCTGTTGACGTTGGTGCTGCTGCTGCTGCTGCACTTGCTACTGCTGCTGTTGCATCTGCCGCTGCTGCTGCTGCTGCTGCTGCCGCTGCTAGTCTGTTGGCTTTATTTGTTGCTCTCTGGGTGACTGTTGCAGTTTCCCGATATGTTTGCTTCTTTGTTGATGTGACAACTGTGGTGGTGGCTGTTACTGCTGTGGCTGCTGCTGCTGCCGCCGCTGCTGCTGCCGCTGTGGCACGTCGTGTGTTGTTCACTTTATTGGTCTTGTACTGTTTGCCTGCGGTCTTGTAATGCTTGGCCGTTGTGGTGCTTGCATTTTCCATATTATTATCAAATTTATTATTAACCTGTGACGTATTCGCAGCGGGCTCATCTGAAGAGAAAAGAGGGGAAATTTCAGCATTAATTTAATGTTATCCGCATAATTTAATTTTAGAGTTAATGCTAATTGATATATATCCATGAGTTCCCTGCTTAAACTGATATTTCTGCACACTTTTGAGATCAATAACGAACCGCTTACAACCCGTTTTGGCCGCAGAAAAGCAACTGGCCACGAACTTGGCCGCGTTTCCCTTTCAATTAAATATTTACACTCGACTAATATGTGTATTCCCTTTGGTGGTGTGAATAATTGAAATGCACTTGCCGTTGGCCTTTGGATTTCCCATGACATTTCCCCCAAAAAACTCAAACCCCTTATTATATTTATTACTATTTCGAGCACACTTTATCAGCTCTAATTGGGGGACTCAATCTTATCGTCAGAGCCCAAGCATTCCACAGATACTAAACGCTCATTTTCCCCGAGGAAATATGGCTGCAGGTGAATCACAACAAATCGCCAAATTCCCATTGAAAATCAATTTCCGCGAGACTGTGAACGTGTCAACATCGCTTCGATAAAGCATAATGGCAGAAATATTTCGTGTGTGTTTCTTTTATCAACTTTCTATTTTGAATCCCCGGCGACGGCGGCAGCAAAAAAAAAAAGTCAACAAATTGAATTTAGTTAAGGTTAAGCCCCACCTGTTGCACACACATGTACCACAAAATAAAAAAAAAAAAGGAAAAAAATAAATATAACGAGCCAGACGACGACAGGCCACCAAAAAAATAAAGCGAAAATGGTATGAAAATCCAAGAGAGGTGACAAGTGAAGTGTAATGACTGTTGCTGTCGCTGTTGTTGTTGTGGTTAATGTTGTTGTCGTTGTTGTTGTTCTTGTCAGTGTTGTTGTCGTTGTTGTTGGGGGCTACCTTATCACAGAGCTTGCACACATGGAATTCAGAATGTGTGACAACAGTGCGTGTCAGTGATATATAGTGCGAGGATTAAATAAGTTAAAAAGTGTAAATACATGCGAAAAATCTTTTAGCAGTTCCAAAAGGCAACCTACAGATATTATCTTAAATTTTTTAACTAATTTTACTTCACCAACGATTAAACCAGTTGGGAATTTT
>JAEIIM010063881.1:0-13229 GCA_018874515.1 Drosophila greeni | reverse complement strand
AAAAATTTAAGTATTTAAAATTATTTATAAAATGTGTATTTAATTTCAGAGGAATAATCTTTTTTCTGAGGTTTGAAACTCATTTAACAACCTTGTACCCCAAGTGTTCCCGAATCCTTCCTTTCTAAGTCAAAGTTTATATACATACTGTTAAATAAACGTTGCTATTGCTTGGCTTCTGGACATGATTATACCGAGCAAGGGCACGGCTGTGGGGTCTTTTGGCTTCAGATAATCCGATGACAGACACTCACTCAATTAATTTCCCACAACGACGATTCACCTGCTAATTGAGCAGATCAGAGGAAGGAAGACATAATGAATTGGGTGGAGTATAAGTTATTCAGGGTGTATAGCAAAGTCTTGCGGCCGCTAAATATAATTACCTATTATCAATTGGATTCGCACGTGCCCCTCGGTGTTTTCTGTGCTGCCCTGTCGCGGCAATTAAATTTTAATTGATACACTTTCCCAAAAATTGAAAGGGGCGAATGGGGGAAAAAGTCGAAAAAGAATGCCTGGCCGAGGTGTCTGCGGAAATGCGAAGATAATGATGAGGCGCAGCTAATTGAAGTTCAATGAAGTGACGGCCAAAAGTTAATAATGCCATTAGGCGAAAACCTTTTTCTTGGGTAGGCGGCATTGAAATCCCATTTGCCTCCGCAGCGCGGACTTCTGGCCGTAATGAAAGCGTCAAATGCTGAATTTTAAATTCCTCTCGAATACAAATGACAAATGAAAGAGGCACACGAAAAAAGTGGCTCGAAATTACACGAATTGAAGTGCTGGATTTGGCCAAAGATTGATTTCATGCCAAACACAGAGAAGAGAGGAGCGAGAATGGCGCGGCAGAGCCAAGTTGATTCGCTCTCGCTGTTGCTTCTTGGCCCAAACCTGATGGCCAGCGGATGACGGCCCAGAGAGAAGGTAAGAATGCCCGAAAGTGGCTTCAGCAGCAGCATGAGAGACTCCAGACTGGGGCTTTACTGGCACTGGCTCTTGCTCTGGCAAGCTGTGAATGTGGGTCACCAGAATGCGTAGCTTTCAATTTTTATAACGTTACCGAAAATCATCTCCCATCAGCCGCTCCGCTTGCCGCAGCTGTGTCTGATGCGCATCTATATCTGTATCTGTACCTGTATCGGCATACGTGCTTGAGATTGTTTGTTCTTCCCCCAGGTTCTAGTCCCGCTCCCTTGTGCATCTGCAGCTCCGGCGGGAATGGAGGATCAGGTGGAGCGGCTTGTTTGCGGTCCCTAAGTCGCTGCTAATTGCCGCACTTGGAACTCAAGAGCACACTCTCTCGAAGCGCTTCAAGATACATAAGCGCGAGGGGCAGAAGAGCTCAAGTTGCGTGCGCTCGCTCAAGACGCCTGATGAATGGGAAGCAAACAAAGCGCTGTGAAAAGACAACCGCACAAATATGCCAATACCCTATTGATGTTTTCGATACGCTTTTTATTGTGTCCATTGTGAGGCGATATTCTGCAGCGGCAAAAATGAAAGTTGCCCTGCTGGCGCTGGCGTGCGGGAAGGAAAGATACTTGAGCAGGCTGGCATTCCGGTGGGCAGGGGACATTCATACTTCTCTATCTCGGTAGCGGCCTAGACACGCTCTGGAGGCGGCTAAGAGACACTGGGGGATCTTCGGAGCCGGTGGCGCAGACTCATCACTCAGGTGAAAAGAAGTTAATGCCAAAAATTGCAATATCACGTTCGGCAGCGCAGGCGTTTTGTCCAAAGTGAGAGCAAAGTCGTCTTCTGGGTTTGTGCGCCACTAATGAAGGCGGCTACGGACAACCTACTGACACTTTGACCGATTTTTAGCACACTAAATATAGTAATTTTGTCATTATGGTTTATTATGCGCCTTTCGCCAGCCACTGCCACTTCCACTGGATCCCATTCATTGCCAGTCATCGCTGATGTTTCGGTTTCCGTTCGGACTTCTCCCTGTCATTCAATTTGTGCCCGTTTCCAGTTGCATTCTTGACAGCTCCGGATCAGGGGCAATAAACAAAAAGTCCCACCTCGCGGCAGTAAAATCTATGATTGCATATGCGAATATTACTTATCGGCTCGCAGATGTGTTAATTGAAACGAATACCAAATCAGTGGGAAACTTTCTGACCCACTTCGGTCGAGCTGCTCTTTTTCCCTCCACTTCTTTTGTTGTCTCTCCGGAGAGTTCTACTGAAACTGGTTCTTGTGCTAAGTATATGCTAATGACACTTACTTTTCGGTTATTCGGGTATTGGTCCCAGGTATTTCGGTCAAAGTTATTAACTAAGCTGAGGCTAAGCTGACGCATCGTTGGCCGTGGGCCCCGATAGCTGAGCAAAGGCCGTGCAGTTGCATTCGACCATCTGATAGATGGTCTAATGTGTCCAAATTGAGGGGCGGCTCAGCCGCCGAAACCCAATTGTGGGCTCATTAGGCGTGGAATTACACAAGCCTCTGGCGAATGGCGGTGGAAAACACGCACATCGCTCATGCGTGTAATTGGGATGTCGGCCTTAGACCTGATATTTCCTTGGTTGCCATAAATAGAGCATTAATTGCCGCTCCGCACACTTGATTGCAGCGACAACATCTATGCACCGCCGGGGCGTATGCTTAATATGCCGAGACCATAACTTTGCGGCCGAGGAGGTCTTCATCAAGTGGTTCGCAGGGGCCCAAAGTGGCCATGCAGCCTCATTATAAGAGTTTTACATTTTCGTATGCTACTTAGGCGCCCTCCCAGAAAACCACTCCTGCTTCTGCTTCTGCTTCTGCTTCTGCTTCTGCTCCTGATCCTGCTCCTGCTCCAGCCCCCACTCCTCCCCAGGTTCCTGCGGAGTACACTTTCTAGCGCTCGCACACTTTGTGGCTTTTATGAATTTTTCCATTCTTCGGGCAAAGTGCAATAAATCATAATTTGCTACTTTTTCTAATGGATTATGGGCAGTGGCAACAGCAGCAGCATATTGTTAGCATCCGCCCGGGAAAGCTCTTAAGTGCTGATTGACCAGCTCATGAATGCGATGGCGCGGTCGGGCGGCGTCCAAAGGGTCAGTAAATTAATCATGCCGGATGAGCTGAGTGCTATCTCTGACGTGCACCGCTTTCAGCAAAACATTCTCAATAATTACTTTAAAGTCGGCTGCACAAGACTGAATAACATTTTTACAATTATTAATTGTATTTTCCATTATTGTTATTCTTTTTTTTTTAATTATTGTCCCTCGTTTTTTGTGCTCTATCGATGGCAATGGCAATTCAATTTGTATTTTGTGAAAGTGATTGCATAAGGCCTGATAAAGAAATGGCAAAAACCGCCCAGGGATGGGCATTGATGTTATTATTATTTATGTATTATTGCAGGGCAATGAGCAGCTGTCACAATGGAAAAAATATGCAGTGCTTTTTCCCTAATGCGGTTCAGCATAAATTGTGGCATTCAACAGCAATTGTGCGTTGTGCTTTCGATGCCGCATTGATGCCGCCTGCGACTGTGTTGACGCGATGAAATGCGGTTTACGGCGATAAGTTAGCGACGAGTGCCAGTCGGCCAGATGAATAAGCCGCTTAATTAGACATAATAACTCGGTTAACACAAATGCTGGCCCACGCAGGGCATCAGGCTGTCGCTCTGACAGCCAGATCCATCTGGTTGGACGTAGGACATTGGCGAGGGTCAGGTCCCATAATTTCGGGCATAAAGAATTTATGTAGCCGGGGAACTCATGTTTCCTGGCCGAAAAGGAAACGAAGGACCTAACCGAGCATAAATTCCCCAGTGACCTATTACCCCTTGGCAAACTATGACAGCCGACTGCCAAATGTGTCAAAAGTTCAAAGTCATCCGGCCCATCTAGGTCCGAAAAAGGGTTGAGCTGTCCAACAACGAAGCCGGAGATGTACAAGAAGCGGGAGCCTGGTATAATATTAACACAGATGCGCATGAATTATTTGAGAATCTGACTCTGGCTCAGAAGCTGACTTCAGTTGTACTGCCAAGCAAATAAAATTATTATTGGGCAGCAGACAAAGGCGGTCAGGAGTGGATTCGTGTCTAGGCTCAGATTCTGGGCTTCCCATTCTGCATGCGATAGGTATAGTGTATAGTAAGCACATAACTTACAAGTTCCGCAGCGACGAACGCGAAAAATGTTTATTAATAAATTTCCAGCGAACAAAGTAAAGTATTTCACTCCCATGATTTCTCAACTTTGGCTGGCTCACTCAAAGTTCCCATGACATGTGCCACAAGGCGGCTGGGCCGGAGCGAGTGTGTTAGTGCCACAAGTCAACTCCAGGCAGTGGCGCTGATGTTTCGCAGTTGCATACCACCGGCAGCTCCACCCCCAGGTGCGCCCCCGAACTCAAGCCCAGTGCCAGGCAACCAGCGTCAAAAACTTTCAAATGCTTTCAAATTAACCTGTGCGTGGTGCCCGAAAGCCTTGCAACAGGCAGCGGAGAACCGACTTAAAATGGTTCCTGTTCCTGAGCTGAGCAGGGAAATTGTTCTGTAATAAGCCAAAGGGCTGCTGGGCATGTCAGTGCGATGCAACCACGGCAGGCAGTGAAACGTTCCTGGGTAAAATTCATCTTCAATTCGCCTGGGAAAGCGTAGCCCCATTAATCAGCATAGCTACAAGGATTTATGTCTAATTTGCACTCTCATTTGATTAATGGTTTCAATTTTATATCAAATTGAAGAATCATTAAGCGATAGAGAATGACACTGTGTCCGACCTCCGAGATATACTTCAGCGAATTTCAATTCGAATTCGAGCAAAGTGTTGGTAAATAATTATATTAAAGGCATTGCCAAATTTAATAAGATGAAATATATTTTCAAAAAGTTAATCTCTCTCAAGGGTCAAACTGTCACTTAACACTTAATTTGATCTTTGTTATCTGCTTTCAAAATAATCGAAACACAAAGGTACTTAAATGGTTTAGTATTTGTATGTAACAATGATTTCTAAAGTTTATATTTCTAGCTTCGTATTTATGCCACAAAATTTCCCATGTATACGCCAAGAGAAACAGTTACTAGCTAGCTTCTTGGTAAGCCAATTCTGAATCATGCCCAAGACTGGAAGCTCCCACTTCAGTAACGTCTGCCAAGGGAAATGGGGCAACTTTTGCTGCTCAACTTCGATGGTAGCAACTATTTTCTTTTTCTTAATTAAAAGCAATCTTATTTATTAGTGCGGCTCACTCACAAACACACAGCCGGAGATGTAGATAAAGACACTGGCTGCATATACAGCCAAGGATAGAAATGCAGAGACTAAGCCAAGCCCATTTAGATGGCTGTGCTGGCTCTATAATTGGCGAAAATTATTTAATTATTATTAAGTGCAGCATCCTCCGAACAGAACCAGGACAACCCAGTCCGCTTCTCGGAGAACTTTGGCTGGCTCGGGGCTTAAAAGTCGGTTGAGGCCGGAGAGAACGAAATAGAGTGAATGGCTTGTCTTTGCTCCACAGTTTTGTTTTTACAGCACCCATTTGTTTATCGTTTCTTGTGCAAACTTCTGCCGAGGCAATTCCAGCTATTAATTTCAGTTGCGATTTCTTGGGGCCCCGCATTGCCTTCCTGCAGTGCCACTGCCGTAATAAGATAGAAATCTAATTTGGTAATCGCACATATGCAAAGCCAGCCTCGCATCGAACAATGATGATGAGCAGCCGCCTCTTGGGCTCTCGGTTTTTGGGAACACTCGCTCCTTCGCCGAGCAGCATGTAATTAGTTGCTGCGCGCATTGTTGTTGACAGATGATGCCGCTGCCCAAGCTGCTGCAGCGCCCCGTTTGTTAACTTGATTAATTAAAATGCAGCCGCTCTTAATGGCGATAGCGTGCTCATTTGCCATAAGTTTGTTATGTGCGGGTTTATCAGCTGCTTATGCAATGCCACCGGTCCTGGCCCGACTCTCCTGCGGGCTCCAATCGGAGGCGTCTCTGGAATCGGAGACTTCTCGTGTGAGATTGATCTGGTTTTGGCTTAGAGAGAAGCTCTCTAATTGGGCCAGGCCCACAAGACCCCACAAGGAAGTGGGTTGGAAAGCAGCAGGTAGTGGACGCATCTATAATTTCAGATTCGTTCATGCCAGTCACAGCAGGAGGAACAGCTGAGGTACTGGTCGTTGCTGTAGCGCAATCACTTGGCTGCCAAGCGGCAGACCAAGAAGTCGGAGCCGGAGAAAAAGTCAAAACTAAAGCAGAGGCTGGAACTGAGACTGAGTCGGAGACGGAGGCTGAGGCTGAGCCGTGGAGTCACGCTGCTTTATTTATTTAACCGCAACAGTAACAGAAACCGCAATAAGAACAACGGCAACTGTAGATGCAACTGCAGTAACTGCACTAATCTCAGTCAGCCAGTGGCTCCAGCGAAGGGGCCCGAAGAGCTGCGGTGCTGGGGGATCGGGGCTCGGGGTCAAAATACTGTGTAGAAAGTAACTCAAACTGTTCTGCGCCTTGCTTGGTGGTGGTGGCTGTCAGCTTAAGTCTTTGCTAACCAGGCTCGGTCCCAGTGGACAGCTGCTGGAGCTTGCAGGTGGGGGACTGGGAATTGGGGCTGTGGATTGGTAGTGGGAGTGGAATCGGGCTGGGGATGGCCTGACTGCTAATGCTTGCATAAATATTATACAGATTGCCGCATTGTTCGCCCTGCTCCGCTAGACTCTCAACTGTTGCTGAAGTTGCTGCTGCATGTGGCAACCATAATGCAATCTCGGGCTGCAGTCAAGTTAGTTTATGTTTGTTTTGGTTCGGGCTCGGGCTTAGGATTGGGTTTGGTTTGGTCTGGGCTTGGCATGCCGACTTTTAGTAGTTCATTAAAATCACATCCCCCTCCATAAGGCGGGATTCTGGGTTCCCAGGAAAGTGTTCTCGGCTTCGGCCTCGGCTCTCGGTGCATCGCCTCGTGTTAACTTGACCAAATGTGGCCGAGGCATTCAACTTGTTTCCAGTTACACGTGTGTGGCTGCCACTCCCGCTCCCCCCGGTCGCACTCTGTGCTTGTGTGGTACTTGTTTTTGCGGCACTTGTTGTTGTTACCGCTGCTGCCGTAGAATTTTTTTATGCGCCTGTTCTTGCTGCTCTCTCTGCCTCACCTTACTGGTCAGTACCAGCCCCTCCTTTTCCTTAATTAAAGACAAGTTTTCATTTCATTCCATTCTCTGCTGCCTCTCTCCGCGGTCTCTCAGATCAGATCCGATCACTTGCCCAATTAGGCTGTCCAATAGCTAAAATATGAGTATGCAAAATAACCTCGCATTCGCAGGACACTCTGGCTGGCATAAACAATTTAAAGCTTGTAAATATTTTCATGGTAATCCGCTTTGTCGGCACTTGCCAGCCGATGTGGATGCGGATNNNGGATGCGGATGCGGATGCTGGAGGGACCAGCAACCAGCCCAACCCACCCACAGGGCTGTCTGCTATCTGCTGTCGCTTTAGTTGTTTCAACAGTTTAAGCAAAGTTAATCCCGGCTGAATGCAAGGCTTACCTGTTGACGCCACTGCTACGTGTTAGAGGGATGCGCGTGGAACCAAAAAACCAACAAATCCATAAACAATACGACAAGGACACCAGTCACTGCCACCAGAAGGAATTTCGCGCGCACTGCATGTGAATATGAATGCGATTCGGATGCTGGATGCGAGCCCAGTCTGGGGTTCCCGTTCAGGTGAGTTCAATTCGACCGCGATGCGTGCTCGTAACTTTTTTTAATGCTTTCAATAACTGACGATTTAATTAAAATCGTGCTACATTCGAATCACGGCTTATTGCACGCACAACTTTGCCCTGAGTATGCGGACGGGTTCGTTGGAATCGCTCGGATTGTATCCTTTAGTTTGTTGTGTTCGTTTCGGTTTGTAGTGGCTGTGGGGGGACGAGTTCACTTGTTCTCCGTTGAAACGTACCAGACGCTATAAGCGTTCGCAGCGAACTGAACGTCGGACTGGAGCTTCCAAAAGACTTTTAAACGTGTTACCAAGAAAGTCCAAGAAGTTGGCCCCGAAAGAAAAGTAGACGGCTCGAACCAAAGAGTCACCACTCACACACGAGCGCGGCCCGCTACCAAAATGGTCAAGATGACAAGGCGGAGCGGGAGAGAGCGCCAGATCGGCCAAGAGAAAGAGGTGCCGCGATCGTAAGAGAGTTTACCGGCTGCGCATGCGCCCGTGCTGCCCGCTCTTAGCCAAGAGCACCGACACAGTCGCTGCCACTGGGCCACGAACTGCGACAGCTGCGGCAGATGAGTGCTGCAGTCGGAGTCCAAGTCCCAGGCGCAGTCAAACCCAGCCGAACCAGGCAATCCAACACATTCAGCCCATACAGATCCAAGCGAAGTGGAAGTGAGTTCATGTGTCAGGCATTGGCCGATGCTGGTGCCACAGAATCCGCAGATCCAACGCAAATTAATTAGGATTACAAAAGCCAGAAGGCTTGTGCAACTCCTGGCAGGCAAATGGCGCTGACCTCTGACATCCAGCCAAATCATCTTAAATATCAACAGCATTATCGGCATTGGGCAACACAGTGTCCACTGGCCGCAGATCCAACCTATCGGGGAACGAAAGCCCGCTCGCCGACGGCGGCATAATTGGGCCCGGGAGAAATCTAGAATCCAGCAGTCCGGGCAATTGGCGTCTGTGGAGCACTTTCTTTGCCGTTTTCAATTTAATGCATAGTTACAGGAAGAACGGCAATGCAAGCCAGTGCTTAAATACACTGGCTCCTAGACTTACAGATGCATTCCATTGCACCGCAATTGTGCTCATCCTAGTGGCTGCCATCGTTGCTGTTGCTGTTGCTCTATTTGCACTGCGACGACAATCAAGCCCATGTGTCAGAGAGTCCGGCACGGCTCCTATGGATTCAGATACAGACACACTGGGAAAAAGATGTTGAAATATAAATGAACTAGAGTTCTAGCCACATATCGAAACTAGTAGATTTCGTTTAAGCAAATACTGTTGCTACTGGGTGGAAATGGGAAACATCGTGAAAAAGTAGATTGATAATGTACTGATGTTATGAATGATGTGTCCTATTTTTCAGTATTCTATCGTCCGGAAAACTCTCAATTTCTGTGACTGTAGCTGCATACATGGGGCCGCCACAGAACTGTATCTGCAGATGTGTAGATGGGAAAACGAATGTATGGCTTTGCTAAATTACTAGCAACTTAAGCGCATCTGCGGTAAATTCAATTAAACAATTTACCATTTCTGTTGATTTTGTTTTCTCAGTGAAAATAAGCTACATTTAGAAGGTTGCTTGTGTTGCTGCTCCTGTCTGCTCTGCCGCTTGTGCTTGTGCTTCTGGTTCTGCTATTGCTGTTGCTGCTCGGATATGCAACATTTGGTCAAATTAAGTGTGGGCTTGAGTGCGAGTGGCTGTGTGGATCCAACAAATTCGGAAGCGTCGAAGTTGCTGCTTGTGCTTCAGCTTCTGTTGCTTTGGCATTTACCGAAAGCATCAAGTGTTATGTAAATATTTGTGTATCAACGTTTTTATTTGAAAACCTTGCAACCCCACACCTCCAACACTTGGAACATTGATTCATCGCTTGCCTTCAGTCTTAGTTGGCAGTGAAATTTCTAAATGATTTCGTATAGAAATTTCTCAATTATCCGCAGGTCTGGC
Source organism: Drosophila greeni (assembly GCA_018874515.1). Lineage (NCBI taxonomy): Eukaryota > Metazoa > Arthropoda > Insecta > Diptera > Drosophilidae > Drosophila > Drosophila greeni. Next base: position 3,575 of record JAEIIM010063881.1, on the reverse strand, counting down.
ACGAGCACTTTCATATGCTTTCAATTTCCTCGCTCTGGCCATTCAGCAGTTAATTAAACGATGTTAGCCAGCAGAAATCGTGGCCAACTCTCGAGCTCAACTAATGTAAATGTAATGCAAAATTGCATTTGTCCGTTTACTAATTATGCCGGTGACGGACAGAAAAACTAGAGAAGCAGAAACCAGTTGTCTATCACAGGCGTCGCCCCTAAAATTTAGATTGTACAATTTTGGTGTCTACCCAGCGTCCTTGTGACCCACAGACGACCAGACCTGCGGCAATTGCGACACTCAATGCTGCGCAGCGATTTCCGCTGGCTGGGCCGCCTCTCAAAAACTGAACTGCCGAGCCAAAGACAAAATATTAATGGTACCTGCAATAGACGCGTTGAAACCTAAATGCTCTTAAGACTTATAACTCGGTATTCGTTGAATTTATTGGAGTTAATTAAAATTTTTTTTAATAACTGAAATTGATGTTAAAAACCTAGTAAGATTGATATGAATTTTTCAAGAACATACATTTCCCTTCAACTCGAAGTAACTTTGATTATGTGACACTTCATCTATACCCACCGCCCGCTTGGGCATTCACTTAGGGCATTCTATGGGAAAAACTATGCCATTTGGCAATAGTCAATTAATTTATCATTTATCAAGTGGTCACTGCAACAACACCAACGCCATGAGTGCCAACCAAACCGGCGGCACTCGCATTCAAATGTCGCGTTGTTCGAGTGTCGGCAATCGTTGGCCATCGATGACAGCAGTGCCACCAACCTGACCTACTGCTGGCTGTTGTTGCACTTGCCGCGCGACTCGTGCAACATGCAGCCTCTCCTGTCCGTGGAGGCTTCAGCACCACTACGCCCAGTCCGCCGTTCCCTGACATCCCGGGTGCACTTAAAGAAATGGGGCAGTTGAAAATACAAATGCCTATGAATGCATTGCATAACGAACATATGTATTTTATGCTCATTTATAAATGATATATAACTATATATAAACCTTTTAAAACTAATTTATTGGTATGAACTAATTTAATACTTTCTTTAAACAGATCGACGGGGCATAACCATTGGCTTAGGTTATTCTATTAATCTTAACTGGATATTCCCCAATAATACCTTTCATAGCTTAGAATTAGCGTTTCCTTGTGAATTTGCACGATTTTTTTATAAATCAGGTTTAATTAATTTTTTAAATACTTAAAAATATTTGTTTTTCTTTAGTGTGAGTGAATGGAAATGGCCCCTTCGGCGCTTGTGATGAGCTCCTGAATTTTGACATTTTCAATTGTCGGTCGGTGTTTGCAACCATTTGTTGGTCCGCTGCCGTTGCCGCTGCTGTTGTAGCTGTTGATTTTCAGTTAATTTTTCATTTTGACATTTCCATTTGTCAATAATAACATGTTGACTAGACCGATGTCCTCGGCCCGCTGCTGTGTTGGGATGGATTGATAATTGGATTTTCAGCCAAAAAGCGATAGCTCGAATCGCTGTTCATTTAAAATGTATTACTGATTCGGTTTGATTTTGTTTGGTCAGAAGGGCCGATGCACTCCAGTGGAGCTATTCGGGACTGAGATATTAATAACGGATCAATCACGGGTTTATTCGTCCCGTTAGAACCCTAGCGCACAATGCCTCCAAGCTGACACAGCACCGGGCATTATAAACAGACCTGTTTAGGCCAGAAGACCGACCCAAGACAAACCAGACCGGGGCTTTCACACAAACGTCGCTTAAATGGCTCCAGCCAACTCCATCTGCGTTCAATTGACTTAATTTCCTGTAAGACTACGCGTTGAAGTCGAAGTGAAATGCACTTGCATTGACGTGCCCGCACTTGAATATCCCGATCCCCATTGCGACACACAAGCCCCGGCGCAATCTGTTTCAGCTGCAGACAATCGGAGATTCTCCATTCCCGAGATGCTGACAGCCATACTCTGGGTAGACGGGCCGAGTGGAGTGAAGTGACCGATAATCGGGCTAACAATCTCCGCCCCGGGGAAACTGTTATTGCTGCCTATCCACCGAAAACTACCAGCAGTAGATGATGACGATATAGTTAATAGAGCTGCTGCACATACGCTCATCTTTGTTACTGTCCAAAGTCTACAATTACTATTCGAATGCACTTTGTCACAGTCAAATAGTGTAACTGCAAGTAATTTCGATTGCATTAAAATATACTACAACGATCTTAATATACAAAAAAAAGGCATTATGCAGCCAGATATATAGGTAATATTTTCCTTGCTGTAAGCAAAATGTTTATCATTTGTATATAGGCCAATAGAGAGGCTATAAAACAGGCAGAACGTGGCATCTCCGATCTCCTACAATATATGTCTAAGTCTATGAATTCTTGCATCTCCAGCCAAAAAGAATAAGTGGATACGGAAATTACTACGAAAGTTGTTTAAAATTGGAGAAACAAATTATAAAATAAGGAATAATGAGCAAAAAGGGTTACATTTTCGGAAAGGATTTAGCAGAAAGGTACTGTTTTCGTTTCTGCCGCAAGATATTTTTTGTCTTGACTCGCTTCATTTTATTTAGTTATTGTTAGTTATTGTATGAAAAGGTGGAGCTCTGAATTTTGATTTTTACGCAGGAAAGTTTTAAGTTGTAAATTTTCGGCGTCATTCGTAATTTTTTACTGCAGTATGTTGGTACTGCAGACAGAAGAGAATTCTTTGAGTTCTTAAAGCCTGCTCGAAAAAATAAGTTCCAGCCAGTTTGGGGTATTGAAAAGTTCTTGCCTGCAGAATGGACGGGTACTGGCATCAAAGGAATAAAGTGCAGTGCATTATTGTGGACTGTTTTGGAAAGTAGAGCAGTGGAAGGAAAGGCTAGCGCATGTTTAGCTTGAATATTTGCCAAATTAGACCGAGCTTACTCGTACGAATTAATCTGTATCCTATTCATATAGTTTAATTGCTGGTTTCAGCGAATGGGATTTCAGGCAACTGCGTAAATTGATTTATTACATACAACCGGGCTCTGGTTGGCATTTCATGTATTTAGCGTTCATTTATTAGGCACTTTCTACAAAAACAGGACACAAATACAACTCTGAAATGGCTTCAATAGTAGGCTCATAATTGTAATGATTGAACAAAGGCTTATGGAGAGGCAGAGAGGCATCGCCAGCAGATATTACAACCGAATAATATGCTCAACACAATGGTCAATAACCTTTTGGCCAATAAATCAAATTTGGCGATTGCCTAAACTATAAATTAAATGCTAAGGGCCCTGTTGTTGCTGCCGGCCCTGCTATTCCACAGCACAAACATCAACAGCAATGGCAACGGCAGCGCAACATGGACCAGATCTCGACGATAAAAGCCAGCAACAACTAAAATAATCGCTCGTAAATGCCTAGTGACAATAAAATTGATGATAAACCAAATTCAATACTTGAACATTTCCATTTCCAGTAACAGAATCAACAGCAATGCGAAATAATGCAAAGCGAAGCTGTCTCACAGTGGTCAGCCTTATATTATACAAGAATTCCTACAGAAATTTATGCTACAAAATTTGATATTGATTTGTTTTGAG
>JAEIIM010063845.1:0-30303 GCA_018874515.1 Drosophila greeni | reverse complement strand
GACCGCCTCCTGGTAGTAAGCGGAGTGCGGCGGCACGGGCGGCGGCTGCTGGTGGTGGTGGTAGTGCAGGCGCTTGTGGAGCATCGTGGGCGTGCCCGACGGATGGTAGGGCTGGGCATGGTGCAGGCCGTTCTGGTGCGGCAGGCGGCTCTGTGGAGAGCAGAAAAGAAGACGGTGAGTACGGGTGAGCAGGTCGGGTGCGGAGGCGTCAGCTTGGGTGAATCTGCAAATGGCGGCTGGTCCAGGTGTTAGGGATGGGTGATATCTGACTTTCATTGATACTATATCAATACCAAGAATCGATACCTATCGCCCATCCCTACCAGGTATGGAAAAAACATAGAGCTGCAAAAAGATGGATAGTATTATCGATAGTATCGATGGTGGCTGTGCTGCGTGATAACTCGATTGTTTTCTTCCACCATCGATATATCGCGATGTGAGATATTGAAATAAATGTCAGACATCTGCAACGAGTAAAAAGTTATCGATCAGTTACTCGGATTGTATGTGATCGTCTTGTTGGAATGATTACTTTGTTTGTAATGTATGTATGATCGCTCACAACTTGTGATACGAAGGGCGGTATTCAGTTCAGATTCAAAAATACTTAAAGGTGCATGGCGTTAGGAGATTATTTAATTACTCATGTTTAGTATTTCCAGCGCGGGATGTGGGGAAGAATAAAAATGTTAATAATACAGACATATTTACAGATTTCAAAGTATGGATCACGCTATGAACCAAAATGCATGTCGAATCCAGGAGTTAAACGACAAATACAAATTCAATATTATGGGAATTGGGCAATTAAATTCATTTGCATTGTAACCCCTGGGACTAAGAAGTAAAATTAAAAATAAGGATGCAGTGGACCATCGAAGGCAAAATGGGCCACATTTGTATGTCCAAAGCAGACAAAGGCGCAAAAACGCATTCAAATAGCTTGGGGACAATAATTATTCAAAAACGAATCATCAAATGATGGACGTGTATTGTGTTTTAAAAAATGCCGGTTGTCAACAAAGTATGACCGCATCACTTGCCCGCAAAAAAATACCGAACAAGTGGAACGGAGAATAAACATTCCGCTGCGAAACAGCTAAGAGCTGGATACCGTAATTAAAGTAAATAAAGTAAATTGGCAATCAACAAGCATTTTTCTCCTAATTGTTTTCCCCTTGCAGCGTGGCAAACATATCAGAATATGTCAAATAAAAATATCGGCAATCCAATATTTCGACAATAATAAATCACGATATAAATATATCATCTTCAGAAAAAATATCGATATATTGGTATTTTGATGTATTATCAACTTCCCTAATTTTTTTTGCACCGCACTGCCAAAGAGACATGACTGATCCGAGCAAATTGTCCGTGGCCGTGGTTTGCTCCTCAAACATGAACCGTTCCATGGAAGCGCACAACTTCCTGGCCAAGAAGGGCTTTAGCGTGCGCTCCTACGGCACCGGCGAACGCGTTAAGTTGCCGGGCATGGCGTTCGACAAGCCGAATGTTTATGAGTTCGGCACCAGCTACGAGGACATCTACCGCGACCTGGAGTCGAAAGACAAGGAGTTGTAAGTTGACCGCACGCCGACTCCACACAACCCTCTCATCCTCTGCTCCCACAGCTACACACAGAACGGGCTGCTGCACATGCTGGACCGCAACCGGCGTATCAAAAAGTGCCCGGAACGCTTTCAAGACACCAAAGAGCAGTTCGACATCATTGTCACTGTGGAGGAGCGCGTGTACGATCTAGTGGTGCTGCACATGGAGTCGATGGAATCGGTGGACAACCGTCCGGTGCACGTTCTTAACGTGGACGTCGTGGACAACGCTGAGGATGCGCTGATGGGCGCCTTTCTCATCACGGACATGATAAACTTGGTAGGAAGTGCACTCCGGGCCAAAACGAGATTCCAGCTCACTCGCCCTTCCTTTTCCTTACAGTTGGCCAAGTCCACAGATCTGGACAACGACATCGACGAAATGATTCAGGAGTTTGAAGAGCGCCGCAACCGTGTGATTCTGCACTCTGTACTTTTCTACTGACGACCGACACCCGCTAACAGTACGTGTCCCAACTCTGGCTCATCCGTTCCTGAGGTCTTGGTTTACGGGTAGCGGGCGTTGGGCGACCGGTTCCGGATGGAGCCGCATAGGAATTAATTAAACTGTAAATAGAGGGGGCCATTGAAGCAGGCAACAGAACCCAACACAACACACAGAACACACACACACGACACTCGCACGCATGAACTACACCTGTTGGCCTGACCCACGAATTACATATGTATGCATCAATTCGACAAGTGACAAACAATTACAAACAAAGCGGCGGCGAAGGGCTTAACAGCTCCCGGCACCAGCACCGGCACCGCTGCTCTTACATATTTGGAATAGGTATATGTGTGCATGTTCGTAATCCTTGTAATCCCAGCAGTTTAGCCGCATCCTGCTCCCCGTCTCTCGTCTCTCCACTCTTGGTAAATGTAATCGGTAGTTCCATTCCCACTCCCACTTCCATTTCACCCAGCTGGCAACGCTGGCGCCGATCTGGCTCCCTCCGATCCCCCGCCCACGCACCGCACCACCCCTTTGACCGAAACACTCGCATAAACAGAAACCAAAAACAGGCAGCAAACGCATGCGGAGAAGCGGCGTCACACATACAGAGGACCGTGTTTACGTTGCGCGCGCGTGTGCGTGTGTGTGAATGAGTGCACAACGGAGAACGGGCAACAGGCGGAGCCAGGGACGGATCGGAATCGCAATCGGGGGGTGGGCGCCATCTCGGGGGTGGGGCGTAGCTTTTTTATCTTTAATAGTTTAACAAATTGTTTGGACAGGGCCTATTTGGGGCAACCGAAGACCGCTGCGGGCTGTGCTTAGGCTTTACGTTACAAACAATGGCCGATGACCGCAGTGGAGCTAACTAACAACAAAACAAAATAATATCGTATATGTAATAAATTATTATAAAAAAGAAAAATACTTATTTATAGTTTCGGTGGAAACCTGACTCACCTCGAAATGGCTTGTTTTTCGGCGGAAACCTGTTTAGGTCTCGAAATGGGACACCAAATGTCTTGTTTTAATTAAGCTCAGATAGCAAATTAACATCAAACAGAAAGTGGTTTTATGATGTTTATTTGGAGAGTGCACTTGTCGACCCAATCAATGTTTACATGGAACTCGAACGTAAACTGATAAAGCGCGGCCACACGGGCCGGCTAGACCCGCAGTCCGCTCCTGGACCCGATCAGCGCCGCCGCTTACAAAGCGTCTTTTCTTGTTGTTGCCATTGGCAGTGCCGCTGCCGCTTCATGCACGCTTTGCGCGCTCGGCCTGGCGCAGTCAGGGAACGATCGTGCTGGGCTCCATTACTGTGCTTTCGAGGGCTCCGCGACTCCACACTCAAGCTCCATCCGCTGACCGTCGTAATTACATATAGCTGCAAGAGTCGGATTGCTTAACGCTAAGCACACAGCGATTGGATAGTGAAATCAAACCAAACAACAAATTCCCAAACCACAGGGTTGTTTGTAACAAAAACTACGCTTTTTTTCTTCTTGTTTCTCTGTGTGTGTGTGCTTTCTTCCTCTTCGTTCGACACGGCTAACGGGATCGCGGGCAAGATGGCAACGCAAAAGGAAGGTAAGTGTTTCGGTGGGCGCATACTCTTTGCGATCACTGTGCCGCTGTCAGGTGGGAGATTGTGACAGTGACAGTGACTGTGACTGTGACTGTGACCGACTGACTGCGAGCGCGCGGCGCCCTTCAAAATGTGTTCTTCGGCTGGGGGGTCACCTACAAAAAATAACGGACGACAGCGTCTTATCACAAAACGCTCAATCTTCCCGCTCTCACTCCCCAATTATCTACCGATGACGTGTGGTTGTTGTTGCCACTGGCTGTTGGCCAACAATAACAAGCACTCAGTAGCCAAGATTAGAGCCCGGCAATAACCTTTCGCGCTGTCCGCTCTCCACTTTCCATTCTCCATTCTCCACTCTCCGCGGTAATGACATTGGGAGCGCGCCGCGCACATTCTACACGTAAATAATTGGCACACATGCGTGCCTGCTGTACCAGCGGGGGCCAGCGAAAAGCCTTTCCAAAACACAAAACCCGCTCGATTTTAATTTATTCAGACATTATTTCATGTCCACATTACCTTGTTCTCTGTCTCCTCCGTCGTCTCCTTGCCCCCGTGCCGCCTGTGTCTGTGTCAATGTCAAATGCGGTTCGGCCGAGATTATAATTGCTGGCCGTGGCTGCGTGATTCACCATCGCGGTATCTCCTCCGTGTAGCCATCCCCAGAGCCGGTCAGTTCCCCCGAACGTGGCTGGGATCGCTAACGGCCGAAAAGTATGCATTACCTGGATTTTGAATCCCCAATGGGAGTCTTACGTATTGGAATATATAATAACATGATATATTTTAGCTATGTTCTGTATATACAACAAACTTATACCGATCCTGACCAAATGTCCTCTAAAAACATAAAAAGATTGATTACTATTTTTAACGATCTGATAAAGTTCGTCTTGAAAGAAGTTTAAGGATAACAAACTCTAAAATATAGGTATAACATAGGTAAACAAAGCTATAGTTATTCCCCATTCGTCAAGACCTCAGAAACATCTTTCAAGGTGCCTTTTGTTATCTCTAAAAAAAAGAAACAAAAACACAAGCAACTTGTTGAAACTTAACCTATCCTATCTGGTTCGTGGGACACTTTTCCTGGTCCATCTCATAGATCAGGTGACACATCCACTCATCGGCAAAGATGCCTGATAATAAAACTAAGAGAGTTGATTCAGGGGCAGAAGTATACCCTATCAATCACAGGAAGGGTATACAAAATATTAACAAGCTATTATCAGAAATTCGAGAGAAGATACACCTTAGATTGAAATCCAATCAATAAATAAGCTATTAGTCATAGGTTTATTTACGATAAATGAGCTCTGCTACAGACTGAGCTTACGTTTTTTGAAGGTGGGAAAACCGAAACCTAAACAAAACAACTGAAAACATGTTGTATTTTACAAAATCATTGCTGGTTGAAGATCGAATGTCCATTAGCTGAAATGATAGTGTGGAATCAACAGGATTACGAGATAAATGCTTGCACCTTGGACGGCCGGAGAACTCCATTAGAGTAGGTATTTTTCAAGATCCAGTAAAGTTCCCGCTTTGAACTAAGAATTCATAATATTAGCTAAGCGCTTAGACCACCTCCCAACGAGATGCTGCGACTGCGACTCAATCAGCGAGTCTGTGCTCAACAGATCTCGGATATACGACACCCAGTACACCAGTACACATCTCACCATTACACCCTGGGTTTTAGCAATTTGCACTTTGTGCCGTCGACGCCAGCGGCGACGTCGTCGTTGACCGCCCCACCGACGCTTACAACTTTTCAAAGTCAAGCACAGCGCAGCAGTTTATTCGCTTTGTGCAACCGCATCGAAAGATACGCGCGCCTGTCCGGCTGTCCCCCACTGGCTGGCTTCCGCACCCGATCTGCTCCGCCACCAGATCTTGCAGCCAATCAACCCAACTGGTGGCCAGGTGACCTCTGGCAGAGTCAAGTGGCGGATTCGGTGACGACTAGTCATCGTGATTAGACAACCGATCCCGGGCGTTATCGAGTTCTTATCACCTGCTCCAATTCATTCATAAATAAGGTCAGCGCAAGGCCGCTGACATTCACTTTCCTCCGGCCGCTCAAGGCACACGCACTCACTGCAGGTGAGTCCTCCGCAGCTCTGGGTCAGGTCCTGTGGGAGCTTCCCTACGGTTTAGAGTTGATTTCCGAGGCCATAGGATTTTACAACCCATGCTTCTCCTGGGCGTTGTCAAGGTCAAGACTTTGTATGACTAACACGAAAAGGGTTAATGAGACTGGATGCCTCAACCTATGATCTCAGGGTTTCTGTTCTTCGATATTTGTTTTAGTGAAGAATTTGATGAATTCCTTTAACAGGACGACCTATAGAATATCTTCACAGCTCCCGAATATCAGTGTTCATTAGGCTTACCAGCTTAACACAGTGAAAATGCCCTCAAACATTCCCAAATCTGAACCAACCCCACAATGACATGGTTATTTGGTTGCTTATCAATTATTTAGGGAAAGATCTAGATGCTTCTATGCCTTGTGGGTGTCATTTGTCTTTGCAAACCCTGAGAGACCTGTAAAAGCTAACCAACCCTCTATCCTTAGACCACACCGCCCTGGATCTCATAATCAAGTCGCTCAAGTCCCCGACCATGGTCTGCGAGGGCACCCACTTCGATGGCAAGATACCGCACACGTTCGTGATCTTTGGGGCGTCCGGTGATTTGGCCAAGAAGAAGATCTACCCGACCCTGTGGTGGCTCTACCGCGACGACCTGCTCCCGAAGCCGACCAAATTCTGCGGCTATGCGCGCTCCAAGCTCTCGATCGCCAGCCTCAAGGCATCGTGCCTGCAGTACATGAAGGTGAGTGGCGCGCAACTCGTGTCCACAGTGCAAGGATGCTGATTCCACCATCTCTCCCTCACTCAGGTGCAGCCCCACGAACAGGCCAAGTACGAGGAGTTCTGGGCCCTCAATGAGTACGTGGCCGGCAGCTACGACGGACGCACTGGGTTCGAGCTCCTCAACCAGCAGCTGGAGCTGATGGAAAACAAGAACAAGGCGAACCGCATCTTCTACCTGGCCCTGCCGCCGAGCGTCTTCGAGGAGGTGACGATCAACATCAAGCAGATCTGCATGTCCGTCTGGTGAGTAGTCCTTCTCAAATGCCAACCAAGCGAGATCCAATAGCGAAAACCTTGTCTTTGCAGCGGCTGGAACCGCGTGATCATCGAGAAACCCTTCGGACGCGACGACGTCTCGTCGCAGGCACTGAGCGACCACCTGGCCGGGCTGTTCCACGAGGAGCAGCTGTACCGCATCGATCACTACCTGGGCAAGGAGATGGTGCAGAACCTGATGACCATTCGCTTCGGCAACAAGATCCTCAGCTCGACGTGGAATCGAGAGAACATTGCCTCGGTGCAGATCACGTTCAAGGAGCCCTTCGGCACCCAGGGCCGCGGCGGCTACTTCGACGAGTTCGGCATCATCCGCGACGTGATGCAGAACCATCTGCTTCAGATCCTGTCGCTGGTGGCCATGGAGAAGCCGGTCAGCTGCCATCCGGACGACATACGCGACGAGAAGGTCAAGGTGTTGAAGAGCATCGAGGCTTTGACCGTCGACGACATGGTCTTGGGCCAGTATGTCGGCAATCCCGCGGGCACCACCGAGGACGCGCGCACTGGCTACCTGGACGACCCCACCGTGGACAACAGCTCCACCACGCCCACCTACGCCCTCGGCGTGCTGAAGATCAACAACGAGCGCTGGCAGGGCGTGCCCTTCATCCTGCGCTGCGGCAAGGCGCTGAACGAGCGCAAGGCGGAGGTGCGCATCCAGTACCAGGACGTGCCCGGCGACATCTTCGAGGGCAGCACGAAGCGCAACGAGCTGGTCATCCGCGTGCAGCCGGGCGAGGCGCTGTACTTCAAGATGATGACCAAGAGCCCCGGCATCACCTTCGACATCGAGGAGACGGAGCTGGATCTCACGTACGAGCACCGCTACAAGGACTCCTACCTGCCGGACGCCTACGAGCGGCTCATCCTCGACGTCTTCTGCGGCTCCCAGATGCACTTTGTCCGCTCCGACGAGCTGCGCGAGGCCTGGCGCATCTTCACCCCCATCCTGCACAAGATCGAGCGCGAGCGCGTCCAGCCCATCCCCTACCAGTACGGCTCCCGGGGGCCCAAGCAGGCCGATCGCAAGTGCGAGGAGAACAACTTTAAGTACTCCGGCTCGTACAAGTGGCACGGCGGCAAGCCGGCCACCTCCAATCTCTGAGCTCGATGGGGTTTGGGATGGGGATTCTGATGGGGTTAACACAGCACAGCACGAGACACGTGACAAGGGCACTCACTACTCTCTGTTCTTACATATCTCTATGTAACCTTGGTTATTTGTAATTTTCTATGGTTTGTACAAGAATGTTTTTTTATTAAATATACAAAGTAGCGTTTAACTAAGCTGAAGGATTGTTTAAATAACTATTAAAACTCTTTTACAAGTTATACCTATATGGGTATCTCACACCACCCGCTTGTAATTAACGCAACCTATATAATATAGCAAGTATATACAACGAATTTATTATTATTAGTTATGATTCTTACTACGTACACACATGTTTGTCGATCCGCGATAAGTTTTGAACTGTGGCGACTTGGATTACGTTCGATTTTCCCTTGATGATGCGAGGCAAGACGAGGCGAGGCTTGAATCTCACGCCCGCGGAGGCGGCGGATTGATGTAACCATCGCTGTTTGGTATTAATCTTGGCGGAGGCGGATTGACGTACCCATCGTTGTTGGGCATTAATCGTGGCGGAGGCGCCATGACATAACCATTGCTGTTGGGATTGTTGTTGGGATTCAGTCGAGGCGGAGGCGGGTTAATGTACCCTTCGTTGTTGGGATTCAATCGCGGCGGAGGCGGGTTAATGTACCCATCGTTAGGATTCAATCGAGGCGGAGGCGGGTTAATGTACCCTTCGTTGTTGGGAATTAATCGTGGTGGAGACGGCAGGACATAGCCATTAGCATTAGGATTTATTCGCGGTGGAGACGCCACGACATAGCCATTGCTGTTCAGATTTATTTGTGGCAAGGGTGGACTTTGATCGTCATTTCTGCCAGGATTACCTCTATCCATGCGCAGATATGACGAGGACTCTGGATCGGTTTGTGCCCCGACCTCCGTAAAGGACTCATCTGCCTCCTCTGGCTCCCTCTCTGGCAGCTCCTCTGAGAACGTCTGGAGCTCTATACATACGCTCGTTGCCTGGGGGTCATAATATGGGTTGGTTATCCTGGGCACACCCAAGCGAGGAGAAACCGTTGACTCGGGCTTTGGCTCAACGCTGCTTTTTTCGGTAAACGTATCGCCCATGTAAGGCATTTCAATCCTGATGTCACGCATTTTGCGTAGCTTCTTGACCGACATGATGACTAGTCCCAGCACCAGCAGGGCACCGATGCCCTCCAGGATCCGGGCCTTGCGCAAGGTGAATGCCTCGAATTCCTTCTTCTCCACGGTCACCAGCCGGAGGCTCATGCCGCCACTGGAATTATCACTGTAGTTTGGCTCCAGGGCTATGTCCTGCAGTGCCATCGAGCTGTTGAATCTGTACTCCTGCAGCTCCCCATCGTCCAACGAGATGCTATTGGTGCTCACTCCGTCCATGCAAAAGGGGCCGACCGTGTCGGAGGCATTGCACCAGTAAATGGTGTACCCCGACAGCAGGTCGCTGTCCTCCGGCCTGTCCCAGGCGAACGTGGTGGAGCCATCTACGGTGTGGTACCGCAGGTGCGTAGCCCGGCGCTTCTCCACGTCGCTCATGGCGGGTACCCACAACCACCGGCTGTCCGCCGAGGTGCCTTCGCTGTTCCGACTCCTCACGGTCACGTTGGCCGGCTGGCTGGCGTCCCAGTTGGTGAACGTGGCGGAGCGGCCGTAGGTGTGACTAGCCTTTTGGTTGCTGGAAGAGTGAAAATTATTAGTACAAGCAGCAAATAACATATGAGGCGACAGAAAAGTGGAAGTGAAAGAGCAAAATAGTTTAAGCTTACTTCCGGTTCGAAACTCGGAAAATGTATAATAGTTCTTTGCGACTGGTGCATGAAATCTAGACATTTATGAGTTTGTACTAATGTCATAATTTTAAAGCCAGGTCTTTGCAACAACAGCTCTTTGTACAACAACTAACAAAATAAAAAATGCCCGCAATAAAAAGTCTGAACAATTTAAATTAAGTGCGGTTAGAGTCTGCGCTTACTTCCAGATCAAGCTGGTTCAAAACTTGGAAAATAACAGCTTATAACAGATCTTCGTCAAGTTTGAAGCCTAAATTGCTGATGGCTTTAAATAACAACAATAAAAACCATTTGTACAGGAAGAAAAGAAACAAATACGTAAATTTAGAAGACGAATTTAAATTCAAATTAAAAAACCAAATATTTGAACACATACATACATTTAGACGCTAAATTTTAATTCTAACTCTTTGGAAAGAGCCACCTAGGGGAGGGTCTAAGCACTAAAAGCATACTTGGCGGAAACATAACGTTTTTTTAAATTCAAATTCAAATATTGCTTATGGTAAAATAAGTGTATCTCGATTTTCTTATTAATATTTTTGTTTTTCTCAAGCTATTTAACCATTTTATATTATTTTAAATTCAATCTAAAATAAATATCTAATAATATATAACTATATAACATTAAAATATTGTTTTTGTACCTTTTTCTTTGTTGTAACTGTGTTGCTGTTGGCTTTAATTTGCCATTCGCAGTACAAATTGATAAATTTCCCCAATGAGCTGGTATGAGCTGGGACTTACCCGTTCACGTAGACGTCGTACGTCAGGTTCGGGCCGTTGTGCTCAACCTCCTCCAGCGGGAACCACATCACGGTCAGCTCGCTGTCGTCCTTGTCGAAGGAGAAGCCGTTGGGCATGAACTGCGGCGCGCGGGCGGGCACGGTGGCATTCGTGGTGATGGCAAACTCGGGGTAGTACTCCGACCAGATGGTGTTGTTCCCCTTGATGTGACACCGGAGGCGTACATCGAAGACCTGGAAGCCCTGCGGCGGATGCGGGAAGCAGAACGTGAGAATCAACTGATCGTTCTCTACGCCCTCGGGCAGTGTGAGGTTCAGCGGGGGAATCCCAGGCTGGCGCGGCCGCAGCTCCACCTCCCACTCGAGCGTCCTGTCGAGCAGGTCTTTTGCGTTGTTCCACACCAGGCAAGTCTGGTTGTTGCCGACCGTCGTCCGGCTCGCCTCGGACGCCGGCCACTTTGGCACGTACATGCTGGCGAAGGACAGCTCGATCTGCTGCGTCTGCCTTCCGCCACCCCGCTCGCTGATCATGGTCAGTGTGAAGTTTTGGGAGTCGATCTCACGGGCGTAGCTTTGCGTGTCCAGCATGCAGTGCATACGAGCGCCCTGCCCGGCCGTGCACTGGCTCGTGTTGCCACTGGCCACGTCCAGCTCGTAGCGGGTCCTGTCGTGGAACTCCTCGCCATCAGCCCGGCTGAAGCTGCAGTTCAATTTTTGCCTGACGTCGAAGCGGCAGGCGAGGTCCGTCACGTTGAGCACGGCGTAGACCGTGACCTTGACTGACTGCGCCGGAAACTCCTTCCACCAGCACTCGTACTCGTTCTGCACGGTCTCCGTGGCGCTCGGCTCCGTGTACCGCACCGTGTTGTTGACTATCTCCGTGGCCAGGATGTTGCCGCTGAGGCGCAGGCTCAGGTCCCGCACGTCGCCGTCGCTACAGGAGCATGACACCTGGCCTTTGCCGCCGACCCACCACTTGCCGTCGTCCGAGGCCCAGGCGTTGGGAGAATCGCACGCCGCGGCCGTGGTCAGAGCCAGAAGCAACAGCCTTAGGATCTGCCAGGCCATGGATGGAGCAGCCATTGCTGGATATGTACACACTCGCGGTGCCTTATCGCCGCACTGGGAACTAGAACCAGGGAGAGGTGGAGGGAGCTGCTCGCTTCCTTCCTATTCACCGTATGGGTCTTCAATGAGGCTTACATAAGTGGAGTTCGCGCGCGCGAACCTCCAGCTGGTCTTCCACGAACAGATAAGCAGCGGCAGCAGCGGGTGACGCGTGGGGATTAGCCTCGTAAGCCACGATGCCGATGCTCTCGGACAGCCGTGCGCGACTGAGAAGCGAAAGCGCACTCCCGAGAGCATGAGCCGCCGCTGCCGCTCATGGAAATGATAATGGAATGACTACAGCTCAGAGTTAAGTTTATCTTGGTGTACATAGGACATATATTTATTAATTAATTATTATTATTATAAGCTCGATCTGGTCGACGCGCGCGGGTCGTTAAGTGGGGAGTGTGTACAAATACGATATATAAAAAAATACTACAGCGTTACGAATACTTTCTTCTTGTGGGCCCTCAGTGCCTCACGCGCCTCGCAAAGAATACAAAATAAATTACAAACGCGGGACGCACGTCCCCCGTCCGGTGAGTTGCCACTAATTACTAAAACAGCTGCCAGGTTACAGGTTACAGGTTACAGGTGCCAGACGCCGCCGATCCGATGGCATGGCTTGGTTGGATGCGGTCGCGGCTCGGTTGCGGTTGCGGGTGGAGAATCGAGATGGGAGATGCTAATGGATGGATGCAGGCGATGCAGAGAAGGATTGCCGAGGTGTCCGGGCCAGGTGCTCTGCTTGGGCTTAGAGCACGTGTCTGTTGTTGTGGGCCAGGACGTTCAGGTCCTGGGGCGTCACGTAGCCGTTGATCTGCGGCTGGAGGCGCGAGTGCGTGTTGCCGACGCCGACGCCTGTCGCCGCCCCGGAGGCGTGTGTCGGGGATCCGACGGCAGCGGAGAGCGGCTGCTTCATTAAACCGGTGCGCTGCAGCTGCTCCATGGTGGTGTAGCCGATGTCGGCTAGCTTGGGCGTGGGCGTCAACGTTGGTGTGGCGGCGGCGACTACTGGCAGCTGGAGCGGCGGCGGCGTCGAGGCTGTGGCAGCGGCAGGAGCTCCTGCTGCCACTCCCTCACCTCTTCCGACTGATGGCAGTGGCGCCGCAGCCAGGGGCTTCAGCTTGTGCAGATCCGAGGCCTGCACGTAGTTGTCCATGTTGAGCAGATGCGCTGGCGGGAAGAAGGTGGAGGCGGCAGCGGCGGCGGAGGGAGCGTTTGCGTTGGCCTGTGCGTGGGCTTGGACCGAGGGGGGCAGCGGATTGAGGCGCGACTGCAGGATGGGCACGGGCACATAGCCGCTGAGCGGCACCCGCGGCAGCGGCTGCGACTGGACAGTTCCGCCGTTGCCGGCCCAGTTCTTCATCTGGGTTGGCTTGATGTAGCCATTGCTGCTGCCGCCGCTGGCCGGCTCCATGTCCCTGTTGGTGTCGCTGTCCTGATGCTCCCGCTCGTGCTCGGACTCCTGCTCGCGCTCGCGCTCCGTCTCGCTGTCGCTCGGCACGAGCAGGCCGTGGCGCATGGACAGGTAGCTGGTGGGCGGGGGTATGGCGCCGCTCATGGGACCCGTCTCCCGGTGGTCGTCGTAGCCATTGCGATCCATGCCGCCGCCACCGGAGGAGGAGGCTGTGCGCAGGAGCAGCTTCGAGCTCTCGCCGCCGCAGCTGCTAAAGTCGTGCGGAAGGTGATCCTGCGGCGTGTACTGCGGCGAGTCGTCGACGCGGGTGCATATAATGCCGCCGCTGACGGACGAATTGGGGCCGAGGTCGAGGCCAAGCCCGCCCATGTCCATCGGCTTCTTCAGCGTCTCCATGATGCCCTGCGGCAGCACCAGGTCGATGTCGGACATCTTGCGGTACTTCTTGTACACGAGATAGAAGATGACGCCCAGCACCAGGATGGCCACGGTCACCTCGATGGTCTGGTACATGGCCTTGACGCTGTTCGTGTCCGAGGTGCAGATGTACCCGAAGGTGCCCCACTCGGACTTGTACAGGCGGTAGGCGGAGGCGTTGGCGCCGTACAGCTCGTACTGCGCCCGCTCCTCGTCGCCGAGGACGAATGTCTGCTCTTCGCACGAGAACGGGGAGGACTGGGCGGCAACCCGCACGGTGTTGGCCACAGCCTCCTCCGCTCCTGCCGGCTGCCGGTCCACGTTTATGGCGCGCACCGCCAGCTGGAAGGGATTGTGACTGGTGCAGCGCGGCGTGGGCATCACGAAGGAGCGGTTGTGCCCCGGCAGGATGATGCTCATCAGACAGCTGGCGTTGTTGTCGAGCAGCGACACCTCGTAGTAGTCAATGCGTCCGGCCGGCGTCCGGGGCGGGTGCCAGTCCAGGCGCGAGCTCTGGTCCTTGTTGTTCGTCACCTGCAGCGTCGGCGGCGAGGGAACTGGGGAGCGAGGAAGGGGTGCCATTAGCTTTGGGCGCGGGATCAGCGAACGGGGGGCAGTACTCACCTCCAATGGCGGTGCGGAAGGTCACAAAGTTGCTCGGCTCCGACGGATAGAGCGTGCGGGCCCGCACGCTCACCTCGTAGCGCGTGAACGCCGTCAGGTTGCCCAGCGTGTGCGTTATGGGCTTCTCCGTGTCCACCAGCTCGGAGATGAGGGCCGGCACGCGGAAGCTCTCGGTGACGTTGTCCAGCAGGGAGCGGAAGGTGCCCTCGTAGGAGCGCACCATGCCGTTGGCCAGGAGCGGCGGCTTCCAGGACAGCTCCACCCGGGACCTGGACACGTGCAGCAGCTGCAGCTCGCGCGGCTGGCTGGGCGCCGCCTCGCCCGTGCGGTTGACCAGCTCGTCGCTGTACTTGCTCGCCCGCGTCTCCGAGTACATCAGCATCTTGACGCTGTAGTCGGTGTAGGGCACCAGGTGCTTGATCTCGTACTTGTTGCTGAAGTGGTCCAGCTGCACGGTGGTGCAGTTGTCGGGCCGGCCGGTCGAGCGCTGGCAGTAGGTGAGGTTGTAGCCCGCCAGGATGACGGCGCAGACGTGCTCCGTGCCCCAGCTGACCGTCATGGTGGTGTTGGTGGTCACGTCAATCGAGGGCTCCATCTTGGCCAGGTCGTCGGTCTTGTCGCTGCTGCACTTGGGCCAGCGCAGGCCGGAGTTGTGCGACCGGTAGTTGGCCGAGACGGCCATCAGCAGCGTCTGCTGGTCCCTGACCGTGGTGAACATCTGCTGGTCACTGGGCACCTCGGCGAAGCGTATGGAGCCCTTGCACTCGGACAACAGGCCCGGCTTGGGCACACACCAGAAGACGGTGTAGTTGGTGAGCTCCCTCACGTCCTCGGGCGGCTCCCAGGTGAGCGTGCTCTTGTTGGTCTGCTGGTACACGCCGTGTATGTTCCTGGGCACGCGTGTCCGCAAGTCGCGGTTGGTGATGGGCCCAATCGACATGCGGGTGGCGTTCACCGACAGGCCCTCGCTGTTCCTGCTGCGTATGAGGATCTCGTGGACGCCGCTCATGTTCCAGTGGTTGATGACCGCCGAGTCCGACCCCACCTTGATGAGGTTGGGATCCCTGGAAAGGAAATAAAGAAAACGGAAACGTATAAGTAAGTGGTGAATATGAACCCATGATCCCAAGAGTTTCCCGTGGGGAAGGAGGTCTGCGGAAAGATCCTATGTAAACATACAAACATGTGCGTGCCCTCTTGCTCACTCTTCAATGCTTTGCGTGAAATGTACAGTGCGTTTATTTTTAGACTCAATCAGAGTCTAGACTCTTCCTAGTTTCCAAGTCTAAGCCGATTTTACGAGCTCTGTTGATAAGACTAGGGCCATTAAAACTTTGATGGGGGAATACTAAGTCCCAGTAGTCTGTGCCCTTAAGATCTGATGTGTGTGTTATTCGAAAACATCGAAGAAATTTCCTGTATTCAGACACATCAGAGGCCAAAACTTTCAGTTTGAACATAGCAATCGCTTCAAAATCATTCCAAAATAGTTTCAAAAAATTCACCATCGCAGAGACCGGGCCCGGGAATTTCGCTGGCGTTCTTCACGTTTCCAGGAAAGACACTTGCCGCTCCACATTTGGTACGTACGATTCCGTTTTATCTGCATGAAATACGACCGAGTTCCTGGGAAGCCGGCTTGGACTCTGAGTTCTGTGGTTTCTCCAGAGGTCTTCTGGGTTACGGAACCGTAGATAGACCCGCTTGAAAGCTGGCAAGAAGACTTGAAGTAGCGAAAGTATATAGAACGGCTTCTAAGAAAAATATTAGTTAGAGGGGGTTGCCATTTACTCTGATTAAAACTAATAACTAACTAATTTAAATGCCATCAGTGGGGCTTAGGGGCACTGGACTTACTTATCGCCAACTCGAGAAACCGGGTATAGTTACTCGGAAATTCAGAATTATATTGCTTATTCCGCTACCCAGAATTGCCATCGGAACCAATACATAATGGCAATTCCACCGCACTCTCTTAGGCCCGTCCTAATCTGCCTATCAGCCGTCGGCTATCAGCTATCAGCATGGCAAATAATTAACAATTTACTGAGAATATTCAATTAGTTCGGCCCGACACTCGGTCGAGTGAAGATTTATGTATGTGCCTCCAAGACCTTTTGTCTTAAAATGTCGTTCCGAGAAGCCCTCAGGGGGAGTCCTCAACCTCGACCCTCTTTTCCACGAACATCCATCTATCTATCGGTGATAAGAGATTACCGGGAACCTTCAAATCGAAACGGAGTGGCATCTGGCCCCGTACAGTGGCGTTGCGAGGAATAGCAGCGCTGGAAAAAACAATGTAACTAACAATGTACTAACAAGTACATCGTTTGCGAACCAGTTTTTGTGTAGTGTATTCGATAAATAGAATTGTGTAACCATGTTCGAGGCTCCTCCCTTCACCCCAAGGTACTCCCACATATCTATGTACATCATACGTATTTTCCCGGCATCGATTGTGCCATCCCCCCATCGATTCAATTCCGATTCCGGCAAAGCGACGGTAAGCAGAAGACGAGATACCGCGAATCCGCTCGAACGACGCCACAAGCAAGAGAGTACAGGGTATCTGGCAACAGCGGGTTTCCTCCGATTTCGATTTCTCTGGTGCAGTGCATTCGCGCTAAACGCCTCCATCCCCACTCCCATTCCCCATTACCCATTCCCCATCACCCATTCCCCATGCCCATCTGCCCCATCTTCCCATTAATGAACGTGTTTTTGCGTTTGTTTTGCTGCCACTGGTACTGGTGCCTGTGTGTGTACGGCGGCACTTCGGACGAAGTTAAAAATAAACATTTTCTACGGAACCCCACAATGGGAATGCTGCTCCGCTCCGATCCGCTCTGCTCTGTGCAAATACTACGCCGTATGGCTGTGTGCCGCGCCGTATTCGCGAGAAATCACCTTTTCGACGAACTCCCCGCCCATCCACTTCATCCCACCTGGTGGAATTCCGTTCCCGTTCTTACTCCCTTCCCCCCGTTGATATACTCACACCAAAGTCCCGTTGATGCGGTACTCGCTGATGGTGTAACCAAAGCCCGGCCCGTTCTCCTCGTGCGGCGCCAGCGGCTCCCAGTAGAAGCGCATGCCCTCCTGCGAGGAGTCCACGTAGAAGCTGCCGTAGGTGACGCGCGGCGGCCGGCGTGGTCGAGCCGGAGCTGTGGCGAAGCCGTAGACGAGGGGATCACTCCATATCGTGTTGTTCCGGTTGCCGCGCACGCGCAGCTGCAGCGTGTAGCTGTAGCCGGCGTACGGCAGCTCCGTGAGGCAGAGCGTGTCCTTGATGGAGGAGCTGTTGTTGCGCCAGAAGGGCCGCTTCAGCGTCTCGAAGTTGTGCGGCGTGACGCGCACCTCCCAGGCCAGGCCGTGGGCGTAGTTGCTGCGCTGCTTCATCTCCCACGAGAGGCACACGGAGCTCTCGGTGCTGCTGACGAGGGTCAGGTTCTGGCCCGGCCGGGACGGCACCGTCCGCTCGAAGTGGTTGATCGTTATGAGCTGCATCTCGTCGCCGAGGGCGTTGGTCATGTTCAGGCGGAAGTAGTAGGTCTCGCTGAAGCGCCGGTAGTTGTCGTCCGTGAGGTTGCAGGTGACCACCGGGGCGGCGTCGAAGTTGCAGTCCACCGAGTTGCTGTAGTGCCAGTCGTTGTTGGCGTTGTAGCTGACCACGTACTTGGTGATCAGCTTGTTCGGCGGCTGGGTGAAGTTGCACACCATGAACTGGAAGTCGTAGTCGATGCAGTCGAAGTCCCGGATGAGCAGCGGCTTCGTGCCCACGTACACCTTCGAGGTGTTGATCACGTAGTCGCGGCACATGCACATGTACTCGCCCTCCTGCTCCTCGGCGTTGATGGCGGTGAACAGGACCGTGGTGTTGTTGAGCGTCCGGATGTCCGGGTGCTGGTGGTACTCCCGCTTTCCGGCCTTGAAGTAGAGGTCCTTCACGGTGCAGGGCCTCGAGATGTTCGCGTCGCGGAAGTACGTCTCGTTGAGGGTGCAGCTGATCGTAAAGTTGCCGCCGATGGCCGACTCCACCTTGTCGGGGATGAGCCAGCCGGGATCGACGGTGGCGCGGGCGCCGACCTGCAGCAGGAGGAGCAGGGCGAGCAGCTCGAGTGCCTGCGGCACCAGAGGCCCCATGGTCCTTAGACTTCTGATGTGCGCTCCTGTATTTTGGTATCTCTTTAGTTCTCCCGTCCCCTCAACGCACTTCGCTCTCCAACCTCTGCTCTGCGCTCTCACACTGCACTCACACACGCACGCACACCGACACGGCCGCTCTCTCACACTTACACGCACACCTCGCTGGCCGTGGCACTTGTTGGCTCTGTATTGGTGGGCAGTTCTCGGAAACCGTTTATACGCTGGGTTCCTGGAAGCAGCTCTAACGCATCTCTCTGCCAAGGTGTGCTGGCTGGGGTTCCTCGTTCGTTCCGAAGTTCGGAGTTCACTGCGCACTGTTAGCTTGTTTGCAAAAGTTGTTCTCGGTTGTTGGGTAAAATGTTGTTTTGTCTTTGGATCTGTCTGCAGATTCCTGAGTACGCGTAGGACGGCGATCGCTCTCCTCCCTGCCCCCGCTCGCGTTGCTGTTGCTTTCGTTGGATTTTCTGTTTCTGTTTCGCTGGTCGGCAGTGTGGCCGGGCACTTATCGGAACTCGATACACGATATGGCCAGGTGCGCGCTGCAGACCTTCGGCCGAACGGTCACACTTGGCACACTCATTTCACCTGTACAGTGCAGTGAATATTGCATTGCATAAGCGGTATTTTATTGCAATTGCTAGCTCGTGCACCTAAAACGGCGGAAATGCCTTTTTGAATGGGCTGCAGTAGCACCTGTTCGGCGATACTTCTGCATATCGATATATATCGATAGGCCGCGTGCGGCAGCCCTGGCCTAGTGTTCAACACTAAATCGAACGTGCGTCTGTGTGTTTGTGTGAGTGAGAAAGTGACGAATTGCTTTTCATCAAATGGAAAATAATTTAGTTTGAAAACACGTATATCTATCCGAAACAGCGTAAAAATACAGCCATAAGAACTCAAAAGGACGACGAGGTCAATCGGCGCAGGCAAAGCAAAAACCGTTAAGTCGACAATTACACCAGCGAAATGGCGGAAGGCGGCAGTAAGCGCATCAACGTGGTTGTGAAAACGCCAAAGGTCAGGAAGACGGTCGAGGTAGATGAAGATTCTGGAATAAAAGATGTGAGTACGACTCTAGGTAGTGGTCCCATGTGTCAGGAATGCCCCCGCCCTTTGCCGCGGCTCTTGCGATGGCAGCGCTCATTAATTGGCGTAGCGCTAGCTGGTGGTACAGTGCACTTCGCCTAAGCCGCACCGCCAGCGCCAACGAAGGGTGGCAAAGTGCAAAGGGCTTGGGCTGCGTCTGTGTGTGTACGCGCGCGTACGTGAGTGCGGGTCTGTGGGTGTGTGCGGGCCTGCACATTCGCTGGGGGAGCGAGACGAAGCGATAGGATCGGATCCTTCTAGAAAAAATTAAATGAATAAAAGATATGTAATAATATATGCCGTCTTTGACCCACAGTTCAAAATTCTCGTCGCACAAAAGTTTGAGTCGGAGCCGGAGCAGCTGGTGCTCATCTTCGCCGGCAAGATCATGAAGGACACGGACACGCTCAAGATGCACAACATTAAGGACAACATGACGGTGCATCTGGTGATCAAGGCGCCGACGCGCAGCAACGAGCAGCCGGCTCGGGCCCCGGCTGACGTCCGTCAGACGCCGTTTGGCCTGAACCAGTTCGGCGGTCTGGCCGGAATGGAGGCGTTGGGCGCCGGCTCGAACACGTTCATGGACCTCCAGGCGCGCATGCAGAACGAGATGCTGGGCAACGGCGACCTGCTGCGCTCTCTGATGGATAATCCGCTGGTGCAGCAGATGATGAACAACCCCGAGACTATGCGCCAGCTGATCACGTCGAATCCGCAGATGCAGGACCTGATGCAGCGCAATCCGGAGATCTCGCACATGCTCAATAACCCGGACCTGCTGCGCCAGACCATGGAGCTGGCCCGCAACCCATCCATGCTGCAGGAGCTGATGCGATCCCACGATCGCGCAATGTCCAACCTAGAGTCGGTGCCGGGCGGCTATAGTGCGCTGCAGCGCATCTATCGCGACATTCAGGAGCCAATGATGAATGCGGCCACCGAGTCCTTCGGCCGCAATCCCTTCGCCGGCCTGGTAGATGGCGGCGGTTCTGCTTCCGGCGTCAATCCGCAGCAGGGCACCGAGAATAGAAACCCTCTGCCGAATCCCTGGGGCGGCGTTGGTTCGACCCTTAATGGTACCGGCACAGGACCCGGGACTGGAACAGGCGCCGGCGGAAATCGCACCGGCGGCGATCTGCCGCCAAATAATATCATGAATACGCCGGCAATGCGCAGCCTGCTGCAGCAGATGGCTGACAATCCGGCGATGATGCAGAACCTGCTGAACGCGCCGTACACGCGCTCCATGATGGAGTCGATGTCGCAGGATCCGGAGATGGCGTCGCGCCTGCTGAGCACCAGCCCGCTGCTGTCGAACAACCCCGCCCTGCAGGAGCAGGTGCGCCAAATGATGCCACAGTTCATGTCCCAGATGCAGAACCCAGAGGTGATGAACATGTTGACCAACCCGGAGGCAATGAACGCCATTCTGCAGATCCAGCAAGGCATGGAGCAGCTGCGCAGCGCGGCCCCGGGCTTCGTCGGCACTCTGGGCATCCCGCCACCGCCTCCAGGCGTCAACTCCGCCTCGGATCCGGCCAGCGGCGATACCAACAGCGCTGCCACGGTCAACAATATCTCGCCCAGCAGCGGCACCAATGCTACTGGCAACCCGGCAGCCGGTGCACCCAGTCTGGCTCCAGGCGGCGGTCCCAACGCTCAGCTCTTCAACGACTTCATGATGCGTATGCTGAACGGCATGTCCAACAACACGGACAGCACGCAGCCGCCGGAGGTGCGCTACCAGTCGCAGCTGGAGCAGCTGGCCGCGATGGGCTTCGCCAACAGGGAGGCCAACTTGCAGGGTAAGTTGCTTTTCGTCGATCTTGATCGTAGAAATGTCCCTTCTAACTTGATCTCCTCTGCTCTCCCAACAGCTCTGATCGCCACCTTCGGGGACATTAATGCGGCGGTGGAGCGCCTGCTTTCCCTCAACCAGTTGTCCCTGAGTTAACAACGTTAAGCCATTTCCAAATTGTACACACAACCTGTCTATATATCTACGAACTACAACTATATCTACCACTATATAGCCCTGGAGAATGCGAATGAGAACTAAAACGAGAAGGAGAACGAGATAGGGAGAACATGAACACGAGAAAGGTCTGCGGAAACGGCACGGATACGGGCAAACTCCAAATCCCATTCCCTCATTCCCTCGAAGCCCGCCAAACACCACCACCAACAACAAATTCCACAAGGTCGGCAGCACGACGCTGACTGCTTATTCCCACATCAAGCTAGAAGAGAATCCTCAAGTACTAAACGCCGCGACACCATACAGCATCTCAGACAAACATAAACCTTTCAAGAGCACAGGATCATGGGAGCACCAACAGAAGGTCGGAACTAGACGAGGTGGAGGGGATCTAGACGTCGATCCCACACTGAAGTTTCGCCGGTTGCTTGGCTGACACATTTCTTTTTTTTTTTAACTGTATACATCTTAAGGCAGAGCAAACAAAGAGGGAAAGGGTTCGCCTATATGCGAGTGCACGCATATATGCCAGCCCTGGGCACACACAACACCCAGCAGCACACACTCACTTTAAAGACACTCACCACATTCACACTTCATGGAGAACTTCGTTGTTTTCTAGTAAATTTCAACCATGCTTGCGGACGCAGCTCTCGTTTATCATTATTAAGTAAACCTAAGCCATGTGACATCCCATTGTGTGCTTGCTCCGGAGGTGGCTGTCGTCAGAGGCGGCTAATCGGTTCTAGTCGGATGCCAGTGGCGGCCGATTTCGCATCCTTTCTCGCAGCTCGCAACTCGAGGAGCTAGATGTCGCTAGATGCGGGGGTTCAAGTGTCGGGGGATACAATTAGCTTAAAGGACTAGTTCAACAATCGCCGTCTAGAGGACTCGGGTCGATCATACATTTTTGTTTAGCCGATATCTACCGTCAACTTATATTCTGTGCTTATCTATATGTGTATATAGATATATATATATATATTTATATATATTAAAATATTCCATGGTGTTACAAAAGACGTGAAACTATTTGAAATTCCTTAGTAAAAAGAGAGAGTAACAAACAAAAGCCCCAACACTCTAATCTTTAATTTATTCGTAAGCATTACCAAGATCCGTATCCGATTTGTTGGACGGGGGCCGGAAGGAGCCATCCACCCTCACCCCTCGCACCGTTTGCATCCCATTTTCGTCACGTCCCCTCTCGTGAGCCCCTGTGTCTATATACGATGTATGAAAAATCAATCTTTAACCTGTAAGTACTATAACTACTAAAGAGCGTCGCTCTGTCGCCGCAGCTGGACAAACACATCTACCAACGGAGCTCGGGGGTGAACTGGTTGGGGGTCAGTGGCAGTGAGAGTGGGAGTCGGGAGTCAGGAGGTATTGGCGCTGGCAATGGCGGTCGGAGCTATGCGGTTATTCGTTTAGTGATGGAAGTGAAACTAAGTAATTAAATGTAAATGGTCACATGTTTTAAAACATAAATAATAAAGCTGCTTTGGTTTTAGATTATAAACAATCCCTAGTTTTATTTAACCCACTTGGGGCACAAAGCACATCCTGGGTGTCCAGATGCGGACATGAGGCACTTCTACAGCGAGCAAAGAATCTGAACAAAGCAAAGTTAAGCAAGAACAATGAAAAACTCATGGGCTAAAGAATGGGACTTTGGACATGTGCCCTCAAAACCTCTTTCGCTGGTACCTTACTCGTAACTCTGGCATCCTTCGCTTACCGTTCCTGGAATAGAGGGTTTTACCCTTCCACATGGGATTCTACACAAGAATTTTGAGAGCTAGATCTAGAAACTGGAGAACCAGTATGCAATGCTCTCCTTAAAGCATCGTGCCATCCTTGTCTAAATCGTGTACTTTCTTTTAGGTAAACCTTTTTGAGAGTCTATCGCATATCTTTGGGCCTTCCCACACAGGGCTGTGGTCCCTGGCAGGAGGTTTCTTTATTACAGCAGCAGTGGCTTGAGTATACAATCGAAAAACATTTAGTACGACACAAATATAGTAAATATGGTATATAATACATCCTAGGGTTAAGGCACTCGCACATATCCATTCTCGCAGTCGCACGCGCACAGGAACGAACAAAACACAACGTCGTACAGCTAGAGATGAGGATGCAGTCATGGTCGGGAGTCAATCAGACGGACCGGGCGGTCGGTCACAGCTCCTCGAAGAAGGCGACGCGCGCTTTGGTGGAGCCCGACTTGAGCTTCTTGAGCGTGGAGTATTTGTTTTCGCCGGCCTTGATCTGCGCCTCGCTGAGTATGTCCAGGTTGCTCTGGTTCTCCTCGATCTTGTGCGGTGCAATCTCGGAGCGCAGCGTCTGTAGCTGGTTCTGCACCTGCTTCTTGGACTTGCGCAAATACTCGAGGTGGTTGCGCTCCATCTCGTTGGTGATCTGCTCCATTTCGTTGTCGGTAAGAATGAACTCCTTGGGCTCGAAGTCGTCGGAGATGCCGCTCGAGTTGTCGCCCTGGGCAAGATAGTGCGATGAGTGGGTGGTCAGCTCGGCACCGCCGGCGGTCTCCATGTCATTGGTGGAGCTGCTGGTGGTCAGCGACGGAGTGCTGATTGCCGCCATGCTGGACGCCGTGTTGGCTGTGTGCGAGACACTGGAGGCGGTCAGCAGGCTGTCGGTGGAGGACTTGCGGCCGCTGTTGAGGAAGTTGAGCAGGCGGGCGGTGGCCTCGCGCTCGGCCATTTTGGCGCAGATGAGCTCCTTGCGCAGTTTCTCCGTCTCGGCCTCCCGCTTATCATTTTCCACCGTCAGCTGGTGGACGTAGAAGTCCGCGTCCCGGATCTTTTTCTCCAGATCGTGCTTCTCGCGTTCGATCTTCATCTGGCGCTCGCGCAGCCGGTCCATCTCGGTTTTGAAATGGTTGGCCTTGCATTCGGTCAGCTGCATCTGCTCCTCGTTGACACGGCTTTTCTCGAAGTACAGCTCCTTGGTCTCTTCAGAGCGGCGCTAAAAAAACGAGTAAAACATCAGAGATCACTGCGTAATTGCAGTGCAGGAAGCACATACCAGCGCATCACTGGCCATGCGCATCTCATTCTGCAGGTGCTCCAAGCTCTTCTCCATCTCGTAGCGCTCCTGCTCCGCCTTCTCGCGCAGCTGCTTCTCCCTCATGAACTTCTTGCGCTCGATTTGGCGTCGCTGTTTCTCCTCCTTGGCCTGTGCCTTCATCTGCTGGATCTCCATGGTGTCGGTCTTGCGGCGCCGCATATATAGATCGTGGTTGCCCTTGCACAGGTCCAGTATCTGCCAAGTATAGCCGTCAATAATAGGGCTATCTTCTAAACCCCCCTTCCGGAAGAACCACTCACCATCTTGTTAATGTGCAGGTCCTGTGAGTAGAAGATAAAGTTCGATACCTTGGCGTCCACCAGGCGAATGGTGAATTTCTTGTCATCGAAGCTTACGTGCCGTATCTCGTTCCACTGAAACGTCGTCTTTGGCGTTAGCTTGTCGCGTTCGTCGTAGATGTTCAGGCCCACGGCGGTGACGCCCAGCCACAATTTGGTTTTGTTCTTATTCTAAACGAGAATGGGTCGTACTTAAGGCGCAGAATGAAGGGCAAGACAGGACACTTACCGTAATAGGAAAGTAGTTGACGCCGTACATGTCCAGGTCCTGGGCGATCTTCAGGTACTCCAGCTCCACCTCATCGCGCGTCATGGGTTCGTGGTCCATGTACCTTGCGGGGGGCGATCAATTAGCTTGAGTCCTCGACAAATCCAAGCTGTACTCACCAGGTCTTTATGCGCACCTCCCACATTTCGGGCGTCATCTGGTACTGGTCGGTCACTCCCTTGGGCAGAAGCTCTCCCCCGGCTAGCATGCCGTCCTTGTAGGTCTCGTAGTCGTACGGTCCATACTGGACATGCACCGCATACGAGGCCAGCAGCACGGACGCCTCCGGCCGGCAGTATATGTCCATCGAGAGGATGCTCTGCTTCACCTGCAGGAAGAACAGGTGCTGCGTGATCTCCTGGATCAGCTCCTCGCTGACGTTCTCCGGAAAGAACTTTGCGTAGAAGCTAAACACGTACACGTTGTTGTTGGCATGCAGTTCCACGCGCTGGTCGCGGACCCGCTTGTCCATCTTCAGCCAGGACACGTTGCTGCGCGTATCCACATACTGCAGTCCGAAGTACCAGGACTCGCGCAAGCCGATGGTGCGGCAGACAAGGTCGAACAAATCCTGGCCAGAGGCGCGCGGCTCCAGCTCGAACTCTAGCTCCGAGTCGAAGGTGCTCACTCGCACCGAGAGCGAGCGGTTCTTCTTGGATCCGAACGGGCTCATCGCGACCCCTCGATTATGTGATGCTGTGGGTGCTCGGACAACTGTTTGGTTTCGAACTGTCAGGGATTTGGCGACGGCCCTGGATTCTGGTCGTGGTTCTGTGATGTGTGTATTATATACTGCGCGATCCTAATGCTCAGCGCTCTGCGCTGTGGTAACTTGTTGCGTGCAGTGACTTGTTGCAGCTGCCGCTGCTGCTCCGGGTTCCTGGGGCCGCTAGTAGTTTGCTTCCTGTATGCTGCTGCTGGTGCTCCTGCGACCCTCAGTTGTTGCACACTTCCCCCTCCTCTCGCGCTCGCACATATTACAGCCAATTGGATTGTAGTATTGTTGATAATATTAGGGATGTTGATCATATATCAAAATATTAATATATCGATATTTAACAAAAAAAATAATATATTTATATCACGATATTTTTGTTGAGCAAATATCGAATTAGCGATATTTTTATTTGATATTTTTAATCTATTTGGCGACCCGAAAGTGTGGCAACTCTATCGCTGAGTACCGAAAAGTCTGACAACTCTGTCGCTGAGTACCGAAAAGGCCGGCAGCTCTTTGACCAAATATTAAACTTGTTACAGAACAGATACGGATTTAAATTCTGGGTTACAAAAATGTAATATTATACCTTTAGACCCGGCATCTCTGTAGGCAAAACCATCCACCGTTGACTCATAACCACATTCGCTGCTACGACTAGAACCAGTGCTGCAAATCGAAGCAGCACATCGCACTTCCCAATGACCGCCAAATTCAAAACGCAAACTAACATGGGCAAATACTATGAATACTCGACTAACCGTAGTAGCACTTTATAAATACATGGATAATATACAATTCGTAGATGGCAAAACCTAGCTTACATGTGCGTGTTTTGGAGAAGTCTCGGCTCCACCGTGACGATGTTAATGCTCTCTAGTTTCGAGTTTAGAATGCTTATCACACAAACGCAGTCGCAGAGTTGCGTCCTGCTACATGCCCACAATACAATACAATACGATACAATACAATAACGAGACTACACATTACCTAGGACTAAAAGTGTTTGTACTCGGACCCGGCCGTAGCCTGCATCCTGCGACCTGAGCCTTGAAGCCGGCCGCAGCCTGCATCCTGCGCGACCTGAGCCTCGATTGGCACTTAAAGGGCGACCTAATCCGCCGCGATTCGAGTGTCGATGGCTTTTGTCCGGTTGAAAGCCACCGATTCTGGGCAGCTACTGGTTGCTGCGCTTCACTCGCTCCACATGTAGGTCATAAAGCATCTTGTTCTTCTCGTAATAGTACGGATTCTGCTCGGCCCCCAGCTCCGGATTGTACTCGTTCACTGCCGGGCCATTCACGGCTGCTCCTCCGTCGCCACCAGCTCCCGAGTTTGGTCCCCGATAATTGTTGGTGTCGCCGTTGCCCAGGGGCGGAATGCTGCAGCTGCTGCTGCTGTTGCTATTACCGTCGTCGTAGTTGAGGTGCAGATTGTTGATGCGCTTCGAAAGGGGCGTGGACTCGCAGGGCAGGTCATCCTCTCGGCTGCGTTTCCTGTGCGGAGATCGGAGTTGAAGCAATTATAACGCAGTAGGCTCTGTTACTAAGTGCGTCGCACTAGCCGTAAAATTCAAAAGGATTCGGCGGGAAGGGTCGGGTATGGGACACGGATGGTGTTCAGTGTGTGGGGCGTTGGTTTCTACGTACCTAGTCTTCAAAAATCCAGCCATTCCGTTCCTTGGCCAGCGAGATGGATCGGGTCTATTTGCCTATTGTGTTTTGGCCCCTCTCGTTCTTCGTTTTTCGATGTTTTTTTGATATCGATGTTAAACATCGGTTGCCTATTGCTTTATTGAGTCCGGTGTTGGATTATTGTTATCTTTTGGTACACATAAATAGAGTTATAGATAAATGATTTTTTATAATTTCTTACAAAATTTAACTATGCATAGATTTTTTTTGTGATGTTTCCGGATGTTTTTTCTATGCCGATGTTATATTTTGAAAACAAAAATATCGCAATTTCGATATTTGGGCAAACAAAATATCGTGATATAAATATTTAAGGTGCAAGAACATCAATGTATGGAGACATTAATTTTTTACTTTCTTAAAGTAGAGAAATTCACTTATATTGTGGTATTAAAAATTAAAAGACATTATTTTATTTTAATTTTTCAAACCGAAATTTCTGCTTCCTTGTGCTCTGTGCTGTTGTGAATATTTTGCACAGCACCATTGATAGCGACAAAAAGCAATCGATGGCGGCTCAGAAGGTAAAAACTCGATACTTCGATAGTACCATCGATAGTTTCCCAGCTCTAACGAACACACAAAAGAAAATAGTAGTTTTTCGTACAAATCGAGCCCGACCCAGCCCAGAAAAGAAACAAAACGAACTCGTTAGCGTTTGCAATTGCTATTAACTGTAAGTAAAATATAATTAGGACGCCGGCGGTGGGCAAATTGCCCAGGGTCCAGTTCTGTCAATTGCAGATTGAAAGTAAAGGAGAAAATTCCGAAGAGAAAAGTGAACGAAAACGACGTTATCGACGACCGCTGCTGTGTGTGAGTGTGTGTGTGTGTGTGTGTGTGTGGCTCCATGTGATGGTGTGAGTGTGTGACAAATGATTGGTTCCAAATTTCATTCTTTTTACGCTGCGAACGCGACACTGAATTGTAAATATTCCCCTGCTTTCTGTTAATTGCAGGCGGCGGCAGCAGCACCGGTAGTCCCGTGCCTTGCCGAAAACAAGTTTACCCCAAACACAGACACATGTCGGTGTTCTGCTGCTTCTGCTGCTGTGTCCAAATAAATTAGCATATTGCCAGTGTAGTAAAACTGCATTTTGAGCACAAGAACCGCACCCACACTAGTGCAGTTGGAGTTCGAGTTATGCCAAGACTGCCCTGTACGTGTGCCTACGCGTTTGAGTGTGTGTGTGCATGTGTGTCATATTAGAATTTTCTGCGCTTATCTGCGTCTGTGTGTTGTTGCTTTCGGTTCGTCCGTTAGTCTTCTTCTTGTTCTGCTGCTTCTTCTTCGGCTTGAGTCATCGCACAGATACCCTACCCCGCATAGAGCAAGATAGATAAGAGAAACAAAAGCGGGTGAAGCGAGTCCGGCAGGAACTGCAGGACCGCACCCTCGACACTCCCCGCCCGCTCCAGGAACTAGTAGAAACCTAACTAACTAACCCTGCCCTTTGCTTTCCCCCCTCCGCAGGAGTTCTCCGTAGCGTGCTCTCTCCACAACAGAACATGCAAACCATCAAGTGCGTGGTCGTAGGCGACGGAGCCGTGGGTAAGACCTGCCTGCTCATCTCGTACACAACCAACAAATTCCCCTCGGAGTACGTGCCGACCGTCTTCGACAACTATGCGGTGACGGTGATGATTGGCGGCGAGCCCTACACACTGGGCCTGTTCGATACAGCCGGCCAGGAGGACTACGATCGGCTGCGTCCGCTCTCCTATCCGCAAACGGACGTCTTCCTTGTCTGCTTCTCGGTTGTCAGCCCCAGTTCCTTCGAGAACGTCAAGGAGAAGGTGAGAAGAAGATGCCATGCGCCGGTAGCTTTGGCCAACAGACTAACCGTGACTTCCTTTCAGTGGGTGCCCGAGATCACACACCATTGCCAGAAGACGCCGTTCCTGCTGGTTGGCACACAAATCGATTTGCGCGACGAGACCAGCACGCTGGAGAAGCTGGCCAAGAACAAGCAGAAGCCGATCACCATGGAGCAGGGCGAGAAACTGGCCAAGGAGCTGAAGGCGGTCAAGTACGTGGAGTGCTCGGCCCTGACGCAGAAGGGCCTAAAGAATGTCTTCGACGAGGCCATACTGGCCGCACTGGAGCCACCAGAACCGACCAAGAAAAGGAAGTGCAAATTCTTATAATTCGGTTTTCCTGTCTCTTCTGTCTGTCTGTCGGTTTACGTGCGTTTTCGTATCCCTTCCACTCTTGCTTCTTGCTAACGCCTTCTTCCCAGGCTGCCTGAGGGGCGTTCATCAATATATATATACTGCATATTTTGTATATCTTTATATATATATTGAGTCTTGATTGTATTACTCTGCACCCACTGCTGCCCTGAAACCCGATTCCCCACCCCTCTCCCTCTCTCAATGTAACCGTCGCCGTGTATGTCCTCGTTCCGCTCCGGAACCATAGTCCATAGTCCCCGCACCGTACTATAGATCGGTTTTTATGATTTCATATGCTTCTCGCTCGGGGCAGCCTTCTTACGCCCCCGAAAGCTTCCAGAAACAGAAGACAGAATCCCAGTCCCCGAATCAATTCAAAAGCGACGTCATTGTCGCCTCTGCTCCCATTCTTCTTGTTTTTGGCGCAATTTTCTTATTAAGCAAAAAGAGGAAACACAACAACAACAATAACAATATAGCGAAACAAATTATTTATATATATTTCTTTATATATATATATATACAAGGATTAAGTGGAAAAGTGCGGAAAAGATATAGAAGTATAGAAACAAACAAAAATAAAGTGAGAACTAAGAAGAAGAACCATGCAATGTTTTGTTTTGCATCACCTGCAATTAAGCCGCGATGCGAGTCAGTCCCAAGAGCAACGCGAAGACGTGAGAACTAATAGGCAAAAGCGAACAGATTAATTGGAAATATTTATATGATGATAACTGTGGCGGCGAAAGGAGGAGTGGCTGCTGACCAGCTAATGAAACAAGCGA
>JAEIIM010063818.1:0-10459 GCA_018874515.1 Drosophila greeni | reverse complement strand
TAATAACATCTGATTTGAATGTTTCCATAAACAATTATTTCAACTTTAAGTCTTTGCTGATTTCCCTAGAAACAACATTTTTTCCCAGTAAAACCTTTCAAGACTTTGTTTTATTTAATTCCTTTAAATTTGTATCCTTTCCCCCTTTTATTTCAACTGAGTCTGTTTTCCAAGTTGCCATTAGTGCCGGCAGCCACGTTGCAGTTGCAGCTGTTGCTGCTATCGCACTTGATGTCACTGCAGTTTTGCCCGACACTTTATGCTTACTTTCAGACCTGTCGCCTCAAAGGCCAAAAAGGAAAACACTTGCACCTGTCCCCAAGTTGCCGACAGAAAAGCAAACTTTTATTTATGGAAATGGCTTGAATTACTTCCTAGTTCGGGACAAGGAAAAAAAAAGGAAGAAAAAAGTTTGCCTTCTTTTCTCCCTGATCCAGTGGCTTTATTTTGAGGTCCATCGTTGGCTTTCATCGCATAAACTATCTTTATGCCTTGTGGGACCTTTTCATAAGCACGTTTTTATCTGCTTTACACATTTGTGCGTCGTCTTCTTTCAAAATGGGAACAGGACTCGGGGGAGGGTTAAGCGTCCTCGTTTCCATCGGTGTCCTTTAAGACCCCATTTGGTGTGTTTGCCATTAAAAGCCCCTTTTTTGTGTCCACAGTCCCTCCTCCGCCAACAATTGCGTGTTTGGGCCACATCGTTCTGCTGATTTTGTCAGTTTTCTTTGTCATTGATTTTCGATCATAATAATTCCATGTGCTTTATGTGCCGGAAAGTGCCCGCTAAAAAGGACGCCAAGCATCTGGCAATCCATTGCAATGCATTTATCCCTCAGATGAGCTGAGCTCTGAAATGATTTGATTTTTATGCTTCCCTGTTTGTCTCCATATCTTTCATTTCCTGAGTCTTTTCCGGAATTTCTTCAGCTCACTGTGTGTGTGTGCCTTCCTTTTATGACTTTATAATATGGTCATTATCCATCTGTCTAACTGATTTCGTTAGGAAGATAAGTCATTCGGAGAAAAGTCAAATAAATTGGCTTTATGCGTAAAAGAAATTTGGATGAACATTTAACTTATCGAATGCCAATTGATTGGTTACGATAATTGCCTGTTAATATTGATTAATAATTTCACAAAAAAAAAAACAGAAACTAAGAAGGGGAAGTAGCTATTTACTTAAAGGACATCCTTTGAGTAAAACACTATGCATTCATTATTTCTTTAATTTAACTAAAAGTTGTACTTCAAAAATCTTAATTATTTACAGCATTAAGAATGTTTAAGAATGCCAATTAATTATTCTCATTCAATGGCTAATTTCCACAGATGCTTAAAATTTTCCTGACCCCAAACCCGACGTCTTAAATAAAATTTCCATAACCAATAGCACCATCATTTATCTTCTCATATCTCAAACATCAGGTTGTCGGTTTGAGTTTGCCCCAATCTTTTGATAAAGTTAATCTGCAAAGCAATTTCCACAACCTAATTTTCCACATACACACACACACCGAGGCGGAGCTGATCCATGTCGAATCAAATGCTCAATCGAGTCCAGGACATTATGCAAAACACATGACAGCCAAACGTGGCTTAGGAAAGGAACAGGAGCGCCAACTAACACACTCAGCCAACTGACAACTTCACTTATTCCAGTTGAGTTGTGACGTTCTGACCGCAGGCAGTTGGCAAATGAAGGCAAGAAAAAGGAAAGGAAAGCCGTCAAAGAAAAGCCGGGGAAAAAGGCGTTGAAACGTTTCATTTCCTTTCGTCTCTCTGTCGACACTAGGTCCAAAAATAGAAAAAAAATAAATTGAGATGGTCGAAAAAAACCGCAGGCAAATCAAAGGAAGAAGGAAACTCATTAAATTAATGCAAGCCTCAGGAGTTAATCCCCCCCGCGTGGACGACCTCGGCTAATTCATGGAAAAAGCCTCTTTAGCGGGGACCAACAAAAAGCATACCAAAGATTTGAAACGCTCGATAGGGGCGCAGTCGAATGATTGGCAGGACCCCTGAAGGACCTCAGTCAGCATAAGCCGCCGGCTTAGTTAACCTTGTATGAAGGAAACATGGAAACATTTCGTTAGATTAGCCAGCATGCAAAGTGGACACGGATTTACATTTCAAATGGGTTTCATTTTGGGAAAAAGTATCCCCAAATAAATAAACAAATAGGGCAGACAATGAAATTGAACTTAATAAAAATTCAAACCTAGTTAACAGTTTAATAGAGTATTGATATTTTTTAAGCAGTTATGTCAAAATATATGGGAAAGGCTTCTCTAATATGTAACCCTATAACCTTAATTAACTAACCAAGCAAATTCCGCTTAACCATTTAAGCCAGATTCTTTGATTTTCCTGGAATCATACTAAATTCCATAAAAATTCTTTTGCGCATAAAAAACACAGTTTCAAGGGAAAATCCGAAAAATGTTTTTAGAAGCCACAACAAATGTGACATGGACGATAGGTTCGAACAGAAAAAACTTGTTCTAACTTATAAAGTGAACAGCGATTGTTACAAAACTGCACGTGTTTCCCTACACTCTGTAACATAAGTGGTGAAAAGTTAGGATAAAGTAATATATATATCAGAGAAATATAAATTAAATACAGAAAATTAAGGTGAAGAAAGTAAAAATTCAAAATTAAAACTTTAAGATATACTTCCAGTTTATTTAAATAACAGTAGCATAAAATAATCGCTTTTAGTCATCTCTTGCTGTCAAGTGCCTGTCTTTGGATATGGAATATATATATTGTTTGTGGGTGTCCTCGTGTCCGGTACAGATTTAGAGGGACTTTCGTTTTTGCCCCCGTTCATGTTTATTTTAGCTTGCAAATAAAGGGGATAAACAACAACTGGCAGCCATGTTCAACAGCATTTCCGCTTACATGTCCTTTTTTTCATATTTTTGCGTTGGCCTGGGTTTGTGTCTGTGTGCGCTGAACCCTTTCACAGCTTTTGGGCTAGGAGCCCCTGGTCCAAAAGCCAGTCAAAAGCCATCCACTCAATCCTTTGCATATTGCTTATATATATTTTTCTTCAGCAAAAAATGTATGCGTGTGTGCCGGGGATGGCTGCTTAGTCATGCTCATGAAACGCGAAAAACGCGACCAGGAGCTGGGAAAAGGGGAAATTTTCCAACTGTAAACAATAAATATAAACATGGAGCGCTGTGGGCGGAATCATAATAATCCCATCCCATCCCATCCCATCCCAGCCTCATCATCATCATCATCATAATCCACATGCTGTCGTCAGTCAAGTTCAAATGGCTGGCAAATTTTTTTTCGGTACACTCTTTACCCGGATACCACCAACAAATGGCTAATGCGTATAGGGTTGAGGGGCAACGAGGTGGCTGAAGTTTACGGAAAACAAGGAAACTGCTTAGCATAATGAAAGGTGGCTTCAGGAGTTGCCAACTTTGTAGGGAAAATTAAAATGCATGATATTTTATGCATGCTGTATTAATTTTAACAGGAAGCGTTTCATCTTGTTTATTTGATTTTTATTTAAACGTTTTTTACAGTTTCTATTTGTTTAAAGGAAGATCTATAAATGATAATTATCTTATTGTTAGAAGCCTTAAAAATAAATGGTTTTTAAATAATTATTTTTATTATTAGATATTTCTTTTTGGGAAAAGCGCTACAAAGCTGAATTAAATAATTACGCATACGACACGTTTGACAAGAGATTTCAAACTGCGCTTATTTTGTTGAAAACAAGATTAAAAATACCATTTATCTTTTTTTTGAGGAATATTAATTACTATTTTGTAATTGGCTTAATTAATTAAGCCCTGAAATTTTTCTCTTAAAATTACTCATACGCCATGTATGCCAAGTTTTTTCTTTCTATACAAAATCGTATTTTTTTAACATGTAAATATCAAGAAATTATAGAATATGTTTTAAATACTCACTTAAAGGTAAAACATTTAAAAATCTTTTAAAGCTTATTACAATTCCCTTTTCAAAAAGTCTTATCCGCCGAAACCCTATATTTTATTCATTGCGGGAAAGGACTTCCCCATTTTATTTTCCTCAGAGTTGTTGACATATATATCCACTTCCGTACGCCCAATTAACCTTCATCAGCTCCACTTTCGCTTTCGGCACATGCAAAAATTATTAAGCCAACACATAAATAAATTGTTGAAATATTTATTTACGGCCAAGACAAGACAAGTGTAAACAAAGCCAAAAGGGACTCTCGCCGGGGCCAGGTGAAAGCCGAAAGAAAGTGAGTGCACGGACAGATAGCAACTTGCTTACCTGAAACGCCCACAAGATTGGGGGAGGGATCTGAGTGAAACCGACTCGTAAATAAATACCAAAGACATAAATAAAATAGGAGGAAGAGTGAGTGGAGAACACTCCCAGACCGACCCATTTCTGCCAGTGAAAGCCAGCAAAATGTAAATATCAAATAAAAAGCGTAGAAAACCGACGAAACGCAACACATCTTTTGCATTTGAGCTGACAGAGTGAGAGAGAACTGGGGGAACTAAGTTCGGGATTTAAGTTTCAGACCACTTGTGTCTGCACATGTTAGCCTGTCATAAAAATGGCTTTCGCCGCCTTCCTGAAAGAGGTAACACACCCCCACATCCATCAATACAGGAACCCTCCACACGCGTTTCCCCTTTATTTGCAGTGCTTTCAAGCCCAAAGAAATGGCTGCCATTTGTAAGAGCGTATAATAATAATGGCCCGGCT
This sequence comes from Drosophila greeni, assembly GCA_018874515.1. Taxonomy (NCBI): domain Eukaryota; kingdom Metazoa; phylum Arthropoda; class Insecta; order Diptera; family Drosophilidae; genus Drosophila; species Drosophila greeni. The sequence goes on along the minus strand of JAEIIM010063818.1, from coordinate 5,719 downwards.
GGCAGGGAAAAAAATGTATATATACATTTACATATGTGCAGCCATAAAGTCTGTATCGATTGGAGTTTATATTCCCGCATTTCTTTTTGCGTCACCTCAATGCGTTATGGTTGGGAAAATATGTATGTGCAATATGGTACCAGTTTAGCTGAAGTTGTCTAGAAGTTAGGTAACTAAAAGATATATATTTTATATATTTATGTAAAAATGTTCAGTAAATTATATATATTTTATTTGATAAACGTGAAACCCTTCTTTCCTAATTTACCATTATTTAATTTTCAATTCGGGAAAAGGAAATTAAATATGCAACAGCTACAAATGCTTGCACTCGACAAGCCGTCATCAGACAATGATTAAAAATTACTTTTTAAGCGGACAGTGTCGCCAACTAATCCTTGTTTTCCGTTCTCTCCTCCTGCAGTTGCGAATGCAAACACAACAATGAGATGGTGGCACAATGCCCTCAGGCGCAAGAGGAAGAAGCCGACACCGACGGGTGGAGCGGGTGGCCTTCATCCCCCAGATGCCACCTGTCCGAGGCAGCAGCTGCAGCCATCGTCGACTTGGGTTGGAGCTGTCCCCCTGATTTGGTTGCACTTGTTGCTGGCGGTGGTGGCGCTCAATAATCACACTGCAGCGGCAACAACTGCAATAAATCCCGGGGCAGCAGTAACAACACAGGGAGACTATGCAGCGACATCGACGGCAACATCGGCCACATTATCCGCGGTGGCAGCTTCCTCATCATCATCAGCAGGAGCGGCAGCAGCAGCCACGGATAAGTTCTCGACTAACTGGGGCAACCTGGAGGATCCATTCAAGGGCATCGTGCGCATCGGCGATGGCAACACAGTTGCCAGGGTGAGTGTGCATTCGGAATATTGGCAAAACTAAGCTTGATGTATGGCGTTTCAAGAGATTAGCAGGGCACGACTCGCAGGGTAATCGATAGGTCTTAGAGGGAGATTAGTTTATGGCTTTTTGGATACCCTAAAAACAATATTTTAGATGCTAGTAAACAGATCATAAACATGGTATTTATTTACTCTGGAATAAAGAGAGAGAGAGGTAAAAGAGAGATAAACTTTTTAGTCTCTTAAATATATAAGTCTTTCAAATGATTTCAACATAACAACCAACTAGGATTTGTGAGATTTTATTTTCTCAATTAGAGCACCATTCGTGTGGCATAGTGTTAACCCCATTTAAGCTGCAATTACACTGGAGTGCTATTGAAATAATGAGAATGAGAGTACTGCACAAGAGTGCAGATGAAGTGGGGCAGGTTTGCACCTGCAAATTGCGCTTAAGGTGCACCTTTCAGCATCCTCGGAGCACTCCCCTCTCGTTAATTGAATTGCGATTGCAGGGCACTCGAAAATCTTAATGGCTTTCCAAAATTTACCAAGTGGCTATTGATAAGTACTTGATAAGGATCAATGACAGACAGACATGGGGGAACATAAATTAAATGAATTGTTTTGGTAATCAAATTTGAGGTTTTAGGATATATTTCTAAGATTACGTTTTATAATTTATTGAAACCAAGGAAAAATATACAACAAAGATTTTGTTTAGGCATCTTAAACACTCGTTGAGTTTTTGTTTTACTACTCGGTTCCACTTCTGCATAAACAGCTCATAAATATTTCAGATGCTTTACTCTCTGAACTTACAGTTTAATACCGCACTCTCTTTAACTAGATTCTCCTTAACTAGATTCCAGTAAACAATTTCCGCGTATTTTGCCGAGGTTTATGGGCCCATAATGAGCCAAGTTAATTAGCCTAAATGGTCAGCAGCCAAGCAAAGCGAATTTCTGGTGTAGATACTTTTGCAATGGAAACTTCGCTGGGGGCCAAACTGTATTCCCCAACTTCCGCACTCGCTTTCCATGTTCCAGTGGCCAAAAAACTTTATTGTCCAGACCAAAGACCAAAAATTTCAGACAACAGAAAATTCTGTAAAAAGTTTTCAATTCAATTTCGTCCTTTTGTCTTTAACAATTTAAAGACTAAACAAAGGCAACTTTTTCGGTGGCTTGAATGCATCAAACAAAAATTAAAGCATGAAAAAGAATAGCCAATAACGTAATTTTCCACTCAAACGGTGAAAAGGTCTAAAACAAAAACGGAGGAGAAAAAAAATCGGGGCTCAATGAATTTTTTGTTTTTAGCCAAAATGTATTTTTAATGCGTTTGTCAGCGGCAGGCCAACGCAAAATAAAAACCAAAACAAAGACTCGCTCTTGAATAGACAAAAATATGATTTGGGTAGCCGCAAAATATGAATATGCATTGAGAGAAAAGGGAGTAGAATAAATTAAAAATTTAAGAAGTATTTATTTATTTATTTATGAAATCATTCAAATTAAAATAAATTTATAAAAAAATTAATGGTTTTATCGTTCATGATATGAAGTATTATTATTTGTATTTATCTTTTATATTAATAAATTCAAGCACTGTATTTTCGACCTTTAAAGATAATAAAAATAATGGCCGCTTCTCCAAACCATTTACAGACCGCCATTGAACAATCGCTGGTGACGATCCATGACATTGCCACCGAGAATCTGGGAACCCTGTGCATCTCGACCCAGTACCGACCCCTGCAGGTGCCCATCAACTCAGAGCGGTACGAGAGCTCCAGACAGAAGGCCGATTTGGCCGCCTCGATACTCCAGGAAGTTGGCATCATTCGGCACGGCGGTGAGTTTGAACAGAAAATATTCCACCTCGCATATGTTGTACGTGTCCTTTTATCCCATCATCGGTTATTGATTTTACTTTTGTTTGCGTGTGGGCGTTGCTTGGTCTGTGTGTTATCGCAAAGGGAATGACATTTTCCGGCTGTTAAAATTCATATACGAAAGTCAATACGCGTGCCTTGTATGTGGAGCCGATTAAGGTGTGTGTGTGTTTGGTTAAAAACTGTATCGATATGGTTTCAGTTTTCCCTCCCCAGGCGATTTAAAGTTTTTACTTGCACGCCACAAGCTCTGGGCTCAAGCTGAGCGATTTCGGCATTACTTTAATGGTCTGCACTCGCTCACAGCTTGCCTTTTTTGCAACAGATCTGAAATAGTTGAGAACTTCAACGAATATAAATTGTGCTAAAATTAAGAGCTTTAAAAATGGGATTTTACCTACAAAATTCCTATTAAATCCACACTTATATTCCAAGGAATTTGTATTATTAAACGGTGTGCTCGTTCGTTCCCAATTCAAACACAATTCCTCATATCCCTAAAGTGGCATTCAAATTCCCTTCTGTTGTGTACAGATTTCATCTCACCCTCGAAACCTTGTAGGATGCTGTGTATATTTGTACTTATTGCCATACATGTCCTTGCTTAATTTCACAAAAAAAAAAAGCTGTTCCTCTTGGACCCCCATATTGGAACCCGCCCCCCCATTTGTTCTCGTAAAAGCTTCGTGGGTAAATCACAGTTGAGAACAAGAACGAATGCGACGGATGACACAGCGCACAATGCGAACTTTAAATTAAATCTACAGCAACAACATTAACATTGGGACTAACAACGGTAAAGGACACTTGCATGCGGATGGGGAGAGGGCCGGGACTGGGGGCTGCCAGGGTGCTGCTGGGATGCTGATGCGCGCCACAAGTGCGTCGTCGTTCGTTGTCAACCCCAATGCTGTCGCGCGGCTGTCAGGACAAGACTTTTTATTCCGCTCCCAGTCGCCAGCCGCCAGTTGTCAGCCACCCAGCGGCAGCCTTGACAGTGCTCAACAAAAGGTTACACTGGAATTTAAAGTTACACAATTAAAAATTTGGAAACATAATCCAAAACTAAATAGGAAAGGAAGTGTCATAAAATATTTAAAAAAATTTGTTTTCTTTTGAGAAACTATAAAGTTTACAGGAACCCAGTTATAAATATTTCTTGTCTTACCATTTTTCGCTCTGTGCACAAATCATCCAATAAAATGATATCTGTGTGTCATGCATAGTCAAGGACAAGCCGGAGCACAAAACGCACAATGAACTCATCGCTGGTGCTGCTCGGGTTCGTTTCTGGATTGAGATTGGTATAATAAGGGGAGTCCGGGAGTGCTGGAGCGCACAAGTTGCCATTATGGTCATGATTTCCACACCGCCTTGGAGCCGCCGCCTCTGCGACAGTATCGGTGCTTTCTTGCCATCACTCGCTCGGTTCGTGCTCAAAAAGGTGAAACGTGTCAGCTAAAAACCGCATAAAGTGAAGGCAAATTGGGGCCCTTTGTAGCTGCTTCTGCCGCTGCCTTTGTTGTTATTGTTCCATCATCCTGTTGAGCGCAGGAGCAACAGGAGGCAGCCATTTGTATACATATTTGGCACTTGTCTCTATCTTACCCTTGGCCGTCTGTCCTGTGTTGACTCTTGAAATTTTGATGCGGCGCATAAATTATTCGTACAAAGTGCCGTCTCAAATCGAATAAGTTTAAGCCAATTTAAAAAGGGGCAACAGTGGCATCGGCAGCCACTCAAAGGGATATCACTGCCATTGCTGTCTGTAGCCCCAAGTGCTGAATATGAGAAGCGCAGAGAGAGGCTTGTGCGAGGAAACCATTGCCTGCTTTTAGGCTTAAATTTAAGAGGATGTGCGTGAGGGGAATGGGAATGAGATGGAAATGCAAGTGAAAAATATAGCTATTGAGTTGGGTTTATTTCGGGATGACAGGAAGTTCTTAAATTGATTTAACTCGTAAAGGTAATGCAATTATAAGCCAATTTTAAAAGGTGTTTCCAAATATATCCAATATATCCTCTTCCTTATGGGCTATCTCGTTGTCTTTACTCGTATTGTCTACTAATTATCCCATCCATAACCATTTTCCCATTTAAATTATGAAGGAAAACGAGCCTCTTTGGCAGCTACAAATGGTTAACCAATTCACAATGCACATTTCCATTTTCTGGAATCTCCTTTCAGTTTGGAGCATGAATACCACACATAATTGAATAAGATTTCCCCCACTCCAACTGCGATTTTCACAAAATATAGCACCCAGAAGTCCGCTTTCAGGCAAACCGAATCTCGGGAAAAATTTAATTATTCTTGAAAAGGGGCGGAACAAAACACCTGACAGCTGCAAAAAGCACCTGTGTGCGTGTGTGAGATGGCAAAAACATGTCTGACTGTAGTTTGAATAATTGGCAATTTGACACACTCGCCCAAGCACACACACACACACCACCAATGTGGAACATTCTGTTTGGGATATGTGTTGACCCAAAAAAAGACATACACAAATGGTAACAATTGTTGTTACAATTCCTGCAACACCTTCACAAAACAAAACAAAAACTTGCCCAAGAGGCAATAAATTCTCAAACTATCCGAAAAAAAGAGGGGAAAAGATTGATGATAGCACACGGACGAGTGCGAGCCAAATGGCAGAGCGGATGATGGATGAGCCCACGAACCATAAGCACATCATTCCCTTTATGCGCCCCCCAATACCGTATGTTACCTTCTCAGGTGAAACTCACAGTGTCAGCCGCTCCGAAGTGTTGTTTACCATAAGCGTTTTGTCTCCGACACATTTCTCAGGATAATGGTGATGGAAAGTAGAAGGGGTATGAACACATGTGTGAATACACGGCGAGGAAATTCATTCATTTAGTAATGAGTTACAGGAAAATATATACAGCTTGAATTCAACTTTGAATTTGTAGTAATAAAATAAAAAATAAATAAAAGAATACA
>JAEIIM010063763.1:0-10389 GCA_018874515.1 Drosophila greeni | reverse complement strand
AATATATCGATATACTGATACTTTGATATATTATCAACAAACAAGCCGCGGGTCACACTGTACCAACGCGTGAAAATTAATAATTAATTATTTGCTGAAAATATGAAAAAGCTGGCGAAAATATGCATATAACTATGTGCGACAGCAGCCGAGCGCAGTTCTCCGTTTCCGTGCAATTGTGAACACACGTTGCGCGAACCCGCAGGAAGTGTGTGGCTAAAAAAGGCGATGTGTAGTTATGATTTAGCAAAAACAACAAAGCCCAAAAGTGCTAATAAAAAATACACACACATACCGCCACACACATACGCGCAGGAATAGCAAAGGTGAAAATTATAAATTAATAATGGCGAGGCCCGATAGCATATCAAATTAGCGAAATATGCTCAATTTTCGTGCTGCGGAGCGATCAAAAACTGTGAATTGCAACAGAAAATAATTTCAAGGTTTGCAGCAGGCGAATAGAAGGCAAAAAGGTAATTGAAAAATAGAACGAACGATTTTGGCACAAGCGCACACTGCCAAACGCCATATATTTTTGTTGTCTGGCCGACCGTGGCGTGGCTAAGATGGGTGGGGCGTGATTTTGGGGGCCAATCTGGGTGTGTGTGTCCCATCGCGCCAGCGAGTGTGTATGTGTGTGTGGAAACAACAAACCCCGAAAGCCCCAAACTCCCCGTTCGCCTTGCAAGAAAAAGACGGACGGCCAGGCACGAAAAGTGAGCGTGGAAATGAAAACAATTGTGTGCAATGCATGTTAGCAAGGCGGAAAGCAAAAGAGGGAGAGAGTGTGCAGCCAGCCAGCCTGCCCTGTAATGCTCTCTCTCATGTAATTTGCCGCAATTTCGCCCATGCATTGCCTCATGCATTCTGCTAGCTCAGTGTGTCACTCTCCCTCACTCACACACTGACGCGCGCGTCAGCAGCATTGGCAAGGTCTTCCCCCCACCCATTCTCTCTCCCCATCTTCCGTGACAGCAGCAGCATCATTGCGTTCCCGTTCCTTTCGGGCTGTCAGAAAAAAGGCGCGCTCCCGCTGCTTCCTTTTTCGTCCGTTTCGCTTGCTCCACCATTTTCTTTCTAAAACGCCACACACATTTTCGCTGACGCCAGCGGCAGCGCCATCGCCAATCGCCAATCATTCGCCATCAGCCGCTCCTCCTCCGCGGTGCTCCACACTGCAGCATCGCAACTCATCTCATCTCAGTGCTCGGTTCAGTGCAGTCCTCATCTTTGCTTATTTAATAAAAACAAGCATTGTTTTGTGTTTGTCTCTCTATCTGTATGTTGTGCGCGATTGCCCAACTACAGATAATCAAAATTATATTGTGCATGCGAGAAAGTAAATAAAGAGTATGCCAAACGGCTGTGATCGCGCTTGCTGCTGAAAAGGCAAATATTCGCAAAGCGCAATAATTGTGTGAGTTTCAAGTTCGTCCAGGATTTTTTGCGAAAACTGTACGTGTGTGTGTGTTTCTTTGTGTGAGTGCGATTATTGAACTTTGAGAATTTTTAGCAAAAGCCGGTTAGAATATAACAGCAGTTGCAGCAGTGCAGTGACGCATAACCTCAAAGATCGCGACAGGGGTACCGTTAGATCGAGGTGCGACAGGAAAAATTATGGCTACCGCTCCACCATACTCTGCTTCTCTCGTCGCTGGCAAAAAAATGTGAAACTTTTCTTCGAAAAGCGTTAAATAGTAAAAAAGTAAACATTGGTAAATTCCACGGCGGCAGTAGCTGGTGTGCTGTGCTTTTAATGCAGTAATTGGGCCCCGTTATGTTTTAGTGCCCGCCGCACACGCACACATACTCACGCAGCTGCACTGCTGAGAGGTTTAAATTATAACAGTAGAAAAAAATCGAAGAAAGTCGCCAGAGCAACACCAGAAACAACAACAACATTATTAGCAGCAGCAAGAAGGGGAGAAGAAATAGCAGGCGAAAGAAACAAGATTCGAAAATGGGCACACACACAAGAGACAAGAAATAAGCAGCAATGGCAACAACGAAACTAAATGAAAAGTGCGAACTGCGAACTGCATGAAACCTAACCAAACTTCTGGGTCGTCGTCGAACCCCCACTAATCCCCAGTCCTCCCCTGCAATCGAAATCCCGAAATCGAGTTAAAATGTTTGTTATTTTATTGATTTATATACCGCCGTCGTCGCTGTTGCTCGTCACCTGCGCCATCGCCCAAACGAAGGTGTTATATATTTTGTTATTTATTTGCTTTCCTGATAAGCCGACAGCCGACACAGTCCATGCAAATGCTAATTTCCATTCGTCAATTACAGATTATTGCTTATTTGCTATTACTGTCGTAGTTGTTGCTGCTACTGCTCGGCTTGTAAATTTAACAAATTAGCGAAAACTGATTTGATTAAATTTCGAGCTTCAGGTTGATTTTATTGTCACGCACCCCAAATGTTGTCTTCTTGGAAATTTGACAAGTGATTGGAGGCGATCACGTGGTTATCGGTTGAAACCAGTAATAAAATCCAAACCTTTTGTTTGTTTATTTCAGGAAAGGAAACGCAACCAAAAATAAGCCCCAAGAAGCCGTAACAATTATAATATCATAAATTATAATAGGATATCGAGAGGAAACAAGACCAAAACAAGCAGCATACTATAACTAACAACGAGATGAAGTACCAAACTGGAACCACTGACAACAGTGCATCAGCGCACGAGATGCACCAGCTCCCCAGCACATCCACTCCCAAGGAGGCAGCAGCAGCTGCTGCTGCATCCACGACGACAGCCGCACAGGCCAATGGCAATTCCAACCCGAATCCCAATCCCAGCCAGAACCACAACCAGGCGTCCAATGCTCTGTTCTGCGAGCAGGTGACCACAGTGACAAATCTCTTTGAGAAGTGGAACGACTGCGAGCGAACCGTTGTGATGTACGCGCTGCTGAAGCGTCTGCGCTACCCGAGCCTCAAGTTCCTTCAGTATTCGATTGACAGCAATCTGACCCAGAATCTGGGCACCTCGCATACAAACCTCAGCAGCGTGGTTATCGACATCAATGCCAACAATCCGGCGTACCTGCAGAATCTGCTAAATGCCTACAAGACGTTCCAGCCGTGCGATCTGCTCGATGCCATGTCCTCCTCGTCGTCGGATAAGGATTCAATGCCGTGCTACGGCAGCGACTTTCAGATCACCACATCGGCCCAGTGCGACGAGCGGAAGCTTTACGCCCGCAAGGAGGACATACTGCACGAGGTGCTCAACATGCTGCCACTGCTGAAGCCCGGCAACGAGGAGGCCAAGCTCATCTACCTGACCCTTATTCCGGTGGCCGTCAAGGACACCATGCAGCAGATTGTGCCCACTGAGCTGGTACAGCAGATCTTCTCGTACCTGCTCATCCATCCGGCTATCACCAGCGACGACCGACGATCGCTTAATATCTGGTTGCGTCATCTGGAGGATCACATCCAGGCGGCGGCGGCGGGCCTGACCAATCGCAGCTACTTCCTGCAGCCCTCCCCGCAACTGGTAGTCGGTGGCAGCTCCACGGGCAGTGGCAGCTGTTCCTCGTCAGCGGCCAGCTCCTCGACAGCATCCTGTTCGTCAGTGGCCAGTGGCAGCCGATCTTCGCGTACCAACGACTGGCAAACGATTGCTCCGCCCAGCAAGCAGCTGCAGCACAAGCTGCCCGGCAATGGGGACTGGCGAGGCAGCAGCAGCGGCAGCGGAGGAGGAACTGGAGCCGGGGGCAGCTCCAGCGGATCGATCAATCCACTCTGTGATAATTTAAATGGTATTACCCTGAACGAATTAGCATCTAGTCAGAATAGCCTCGGTTTGTCGCTGGAGGGCAGCTCTTCGCTGGTCAACGGCGTCGTTGCGGGAGCGGCAGCGGGCTCGATGTTGGGAATCGGCGGCGGCGACGACCATGACACGTCATTCAGCAAGAATGGCACGGAAATACTTGACTTTGATCCGTCCACGACGGACATAGCGGAGGCTTGCAGCAGCAGCAGCCTGGCCAGCACCAGTAATCTATGCCGCAATTCGTCAGTAGTGGACGCACTCAACGATCGCTTGCAGCCGCCGCAGCATCTCCAGCAGCAGCAGCAGTTCCTGCAGGCTCCGCCCTACGCCTCGATCCTGATGGGCAATGTGGGCGATCAGTTTGGCGAAATCAATCGGTGGAGCCTGGACAGCAAGATTGCGGCACTGAAGACGCGACGCTCCAACAGCCTGACAACGCAAACGATCTCCAGCTGCTCCAGCTCGTCAAACTCATCGGTGATCACGGTCAACGACAACTGCTCCAACTCCACGGAGAACCTAGCCCAGTTTGCCAACAAGCCGCGTAGCTTCTCACTCTCCATTGAGCACCAGCGCGGAGCCCTGGCCAACAGTGGCTCCGATACGCGGCTGGACGAGTTCAAACCCAACTACATCAAGTTCCACACCCGGAACGTGGGCATGTCGGGCATTGGCCTCTGGCTGAAGTCCCTGCGCCTCCACAAGTACATCGAGCTGTTCAAGAACATGACGTACGAGGAGATGCTGCTGATCACCGAGGACTTCCTGCAGAGCGTCGGCGTCACGAAGGGCGCCTCCCACAAGCTGGCCCTGTGCATCGAGAAGCTGAAGGAGCGAGCCCACATTCTCGGCCGTGTCGAACAGGAGCTAATCACGGGCCAAATGAAGCTGAGCACGGCGGTCGAGGAGCTAACGAACATTGTGTTGACGCCCATTAAGCCGGTGGAGGCCGTTGGGCCACCGGAGGAGAACATTGGACTGCGCTTCCTCAAGGTAATCGATATTGTGAGCAATACTCTGCAGCAGGATCCCTACGCTGCGCAGGACGACGAGACCCTGGGTGTGTTCATGTGGATACTGGACCGCTCCATACATAACGAGGCGTTCATGAACCATGCCAATCAGCTTAAGGACCTCAAGTTCAAGTTGTCCAAGATGAAGATATCCATGGTGCCAAAGATGCATCATGTGAAGCCAGGAGTCACGAGTGGTCCCAGCAATGGTAGCATTAACAAACCCAGGTAAGTGTTCTCATCCACTCCTGTGATTATGGGATTTGGTAACTAACTTATTTTTTTACAGGTGGAATGGCAAGACTCGCAAGTGCGATACAAAGAATGGCAGCAACGACCGGATCAACAATCGCAAGAACTCTAATGACATGCTGAACTTCTCGTTGAACTGCCTCCAACATCCGCTGCCTCACCATCCGCAGCAGCAGCCGCTGCCGCCGCCGCCGTTGCCGCAGTTCGACTACAATGGCTACGGTGGCGGTCCGTCGCATCAGCCGCAGTACAAGAGCTCCTCCTACCCCAGCTTCATGGGCAATCCTCAGCAGCAGCAACCTATCAAGCCACATCATCATGCCCAGCAAATGCAACAGATGCTGCAGCAGCACAATCACTTTCCGGCGCTGCCACAGCAGACACCGCCACAGTCACACCGCCGATCGCTGAACAATCTGATCCTGGTGGCCGGCGGACCGCAGCAGCCGCAGCAACTGATCTTCAAGCCCGGGCAGGGAGTGCTGACCAACAGTGGATCCAACGACAACCTGGTGATGGAGCGCAATCAGCAGCAGCAGCAGCGAAAGCTCAGCGGGAACGGAGGAACCCTGTCCAGTGGGGAGCAGCAACCAAAGAAGACGATGGCCGCTGTTGTGATGGTTAGTAATCAGAGTCAAAGTCAGGACCAGCAGCACGATCAGCAGCCACAGATCCTGATCAACAACAACAACAATAACAACAGCATGCTGAACAACAATTTGATTAATCAGCAGCAGCTGCAACTGCTGGCTGCAGCCGCCGCCGCTGTCAGCAATGGCAGCTGTCTGTGCCCCAATGGTGGCGGTATAATTGGTAGTGCCTGTGGCCACAATCTCTGTCAGCACAGCAGCAAGAATAACAATGCCGTAGATCATTGCCTGTCACAGCCAGCGCTGGTAGGCTTGGGCGGAATGTCGCCCCACGTCGCCGAGTACAAGCTGAACGATTTCAAGAGTCTGGAACAACTCGAGACGCTGTGCCGCCAAATGACTGAACAGGCAATGAACTGAGCAAGCTGCCAGCACACACTCTTTTGTGTTCACACCCAGATTTGAACCGTGTTTAAAGTTTGATTTAGCAAGAAACGAACATGAATGTTTTTATACATATATATAGTTTTGTAAGAATCGCATCTATGTTTGTGTCGCGTCTAGTTCTGCCCCTCATGCCGTTTTGTAATCGTTTTTAGTTTGTAAGCCGATATATAGTTTGTTTAAATGTTAAGTTTATTAATTAATCGTGCCAAGAGGCGCTCCCAGAGGCTGTTCCCCAGCTGGCCGGTCTCGCAGGTCCAACGGCTGGCCGTTGGTAACCCTAGAGCCCGGTCTGCCTCAGCACCATCCCCATGGTCAGCTGGTGGGCAGCGGGGGCGTGGCAATGTCAATGTTATTAATGTCTAGGTTTCGTAAATGTTCGTCGCCATTTCTGTAGTTCAACTAACACGCCAAGCCAACACACACAGAAACAAAACACACAATATACCATAACTTCTCTCTACGTAGGAAAATTTGGCCAAATTCGATCAACATTTTACACTATTCTAACTCAAACATCCATAACCATCCACCAATACGAAGGAATGAAGGAATACCCCGCTGAACGACGACGAAAAAGGTTTATCTAGTGAAAATTATAAATGAACTCTGCATCGTGACCATGAGACTGACTAAGATTACTTTTCGCAACTAAAGAAAACTAGAAGGGAAGCTTGAGACGGGAGGAATAAGAGATGAGAAACGAAAAACGAAAGCTGAGAGAGCTGTTGGCGCGAATCAAAAACATTGCTTGCTGAATGATGTAGTAAAGTCACACAATGGATATGTTTATATAGTATACACACGTACACACATAATTTATTTTAAATTTAAAAGGGAACATGTTTGCTGAACCCCAGACAGGCGGAGGAGGAGGAGGAACAACACTAAACTTCAATGTTTCACTGTCTATATTGTTGTGTTGGAATCGAAGGAGGAATTGTATTGTATTTTATATAAGTAAGCGTAAGCCCCAAACCCCGAGTAGTGCATAGGAATATGCATCATGATCTTTGATCATCTATCTGTACTATTTACCATTATGTTTGCTTTAGTCAATTGTTTATGAACCACTCGATATGATGTTACGTTTTAGTTGTTTTCAAACAAATTATACATTATATATACTTAGATGTACAAACGAATGTATGTCGCAGCATAATAAGCTTAATTAACGACGATGGCGAGGCAAGGCAGCCAAAAAATCAATACCAATAAGAGAGCGTAAAAACGCGTAGCCTAATTTTAATTGTATAAAAAAAAAACAAAACCGAACAAACTGCATGTGTAAATCTTGCTTGAAAATGCTATTCGTTTTCTGATTTCTTGTCGATATTTCAAAAATAACCACAACAACCGCAACATTGTAAATTGCTGATATGCTTTTATTTATTAATAAACAACCTAGATTGTGTACGGCGCAGGTTGGGATAAAGAAATAGTCTAAAATCGTATTTTAGCGACAAAACTAAATGGTTTAATGTAAAGTGCAACTACTCGTAGACGAAGAATGTGTGCAAAGGACAGTCTATCAGGATGTGTGTACCTACCCCAAAAACCCACACATATATATTTATTTTCAATAAATTATTTCGAGAATTAAAAACAAAAAAATACCCATGCTGTTTTGCTCTGCCTGCCTAACAACGCAGGTTGCCATGCGTCTCCGGTCTTGTTGTCCGCCGTAAAACAACTCTGATACCAAAGGTATTTTCGAAACACGCCACACAACGAAATTAATTAAACCATTTCCGCATAATTCCAAGCCAAATTATATAGATTTTAGCAGAAAATGAGCCGACATCGCTTCAACAACGTTCAGATCAAGGCCCTGCCCGGGGGTCTGATGGTTCAACAGGAGGCGCAGGGCGATGGCGACCGCCAGCCCGGCGGACAGAAGATACCGATGTGGCCAAGCGAACGGATTGTTCCAGGTGGTGCCGGTGCCTTTCACTCGGCCAAGGTGAAGTACAGCAAGGAGACCGCCGATCTGATTCGACGTAAGTGGCTTGTGGGGCCTGTAGGAGATTCAATGATGGTTAAAAATAAGAAGCTCCCTTCTTTGAAAGATGGTTGTTTGGGAACCTGAAATAAATTCTGCATTTCTATAGTACTCGTCAAGGAGTCCAAGATGTCTATGATGGTGCGCAAGCAGATCGACGAGAGCCTTCGTACTGGAGAACCGCTGCCGCTGCCTGAACCGCCGCGTCCCAATACCAAGAACGATCCAGACAAAGAGACACTGGCCATCCTAGAGCGAGCACGCAATGCCAAGCGCAAGAATCTTCGCCAGATCGAGGCAAGCGGGGCCTACAAGCAGAGCTACTACCGGCCGCCCACCGACAATCGCATGCAGGGCGAGAAGGCCAAGTCCCAGTTGCAGTTCACCATGGCGGGCACTCATCTGCCCGATCCGGCCATCAAGCCGCGTCGCCGACCACGCGAGGAGAAAAATGTGACCGAGGAGGATCTCATCAATGAGCGTGAGTGGAAAGACCTCGAGCTATATATTCTATGTTAACCATTAAAAATTCCCTCTCAGTTTTGGACCAGATCAACGAGCGAGCCGAGTGGCTGACCGAAATGGAGTCCCTGGGTCAGGGCAAGAAGTATCGTCCGGAGATACGCGAACAGATCGCCGAGCGATTGCGTCGCATCCAGGCATTGGAGTCCAAGATGAAGATGAAGTCCGATGGGGGCTTCCGTTTTGTGGACTAAAAGTTATGCGTTACTATCTGTTATCAAAGTTTCATGTGTTTTTCTCTTCGAAACGAGCATACCGAGATTTCAATAAATGCCAAGATTAATTCCAGTCTAGCGTGAATTTCAGTTAACATTCGATTAATAAATAGCTTTATTCAACTTATTTGCATTCGTAGGGGTATAATTTGGATTTCGTTAAATTTCATTTTGATCTCTGGCACATATTTAATACACACTCAATATAACAATGTAAGAAGCGTCCTGCCAAAGACCTTATAATAGCAAGATTATTGTATTCTATGCACCTTGCTATTGTAAGGACTTTGCTCCTGCTCTCGTTGGTTTCGCTGGTTTTGATTGTGGCAAAAATGAGTATACAGTACAACGTTAGAAATTCTTTGATTTAATTAAAAGTACCGAATAAATTACTTGATTATACGCGTATATAGAATATACATACTGCGATATATATATATCTGTACCTACTCACTACATTTTGTATATATATATGTATATATATATGCACGCATCTGTGTTAGTTCAAAGTGTAATGCTCCATTCAAAAATAGACATTTTGTTGTGACCTCAGCTTGTGCTCATCAACCTTGGATTCAGGGGCGGCTGCAGCTACGGCTCGCTTAGCACGACGGCATGTGGCAGCGGAACTCGCCGGCGGCCTCCGCGAAACGATTTCGTATCAAGTAGCCGCTAATCACCTCAGCGACCTCGTGTGGACGGTCCTCGTGGACAGCGTGGCCGCAACGGGCCAGGACCTGCATCTGGAAGCGGCCCTGCATTTGGCCTACGGTTAACGTTCGGTCCAGTCCATCGATGCTGGCAAGGAGCAGCTGCTTGGGCAGGCGCAAGTTGAGAAACTTGTCGCTCAGTCCAGAGAACCAGCCTACCCAGTACTTCTCTGACTTGGACAGATCGATGCGCCAGGTGTAACTGGAAAAGAAGGTGTATATGTTATTAGAATGAAATTATGCGATAATCAGTTATTTAAAGGTTACAAAAAAGGCTTACTTCTTGGCCGCATCGGTCAACGCTTTGGTGGTGACGGGTTTCTTGAAATCAGTGCCTGCTGCTGCATTTTCGCCATCGACGGTCTCATCGCCCGGCGGCGACACTTCTTCGTCCTCCGAAATGCTAAACGCATTGGGGAAAATACTGGTGTGGTGAGCCTCCTCCAGGACATCATCGGGTAATGGAAGATCATTCGTTGCCAGTTTGTTCGTTGTACAGCTTAAGGGAAAAAAATGATTTAATGATTTGATAAATACGCTTAGACTCTCTCCTCCACTCACTTGATTATCTGACCCGGCATGGACACCTTGGCGCTGTCCACATTGCGCACTTGGCCGCTCCGGATACACCACTCGATGGCATTTGGTATGCTCTGGAAATACTTAGGACGGGAGCGCAGGAAGCTTTGCATGCTGGCCAAGGCTTCCATGGCAGTGCCCTCTACCACATCGATTACGGTTATTCCAATTAAATTGGGCACCAGCGCCATGTGGGCAAAGTGCACGGCAATGGCTCCACCCATCGAATGGCCAACCACATAAACCTGCGGCATATCCTCGGGATAAAG
>JAEIIM010063722.1:0-11676 GCA_018874515.1 Drosophila greeni | reverse complement strand
ATTGCAACAACACGTATTACGCCAATTTCATTTAATATTTATTTATTGTTTATATCTAGTTCAACTGCCATATGGGTTTTCTGATAGGCATATGCAACTTCCATTAGTTCGCGTACAGAAAACTGTTTAAACTATAAAAACTGACACTGTGGCTGCTGGAGCCGTACAAACCCGAATTTGTTAACTGTTTGCACGTTTGCACATAGGCTATATTACGCTATATTCGGTCCCACATCCGATATCAATTTTTGTGGCCTTGGACAAAATGGAAACAATGGCTAACAAATTACGAACTACGCGGAAACAAAATCATATAAAAATCGTTAAATTTACACGCCTCCATTAGCCGGCTCACTTGCCGCCGAAGCCTCCCATCAGATTCCCCAGGCCGCCTAGTCCGCCCGCCGCTCCTTGCTGCAACTGTCGCATCATGTTCTGGAGTCCGCCCACGCCGCCCATCTGCTGCAGCATCCGCGGATCGATCATCTTAGCCATTTGCTGGTTGAGTTTGGCCATCTGGTTGGGATTCACGTTCTTGGTCATGTCGCCCTGCTTAAACAGACCCTTGACGCCGCCCATCTTCTTGACCACCGCCGCAAACTTGGTGTAGTGGGCAATCAGCTCCTTCACCTCGCGCTCCAGGACGCCAGCACCTTGGGCCACGCGAATGCTGCGGTTGGGCTGCTTGCTAAAGAGTTTCGCTCCGTCTCTATTGTCTAGTTCGTTGTCCGACATGCTGTCCATCATGGTCATCATGCGCTTAATCCTCGCCATCGACTCCTGTTCGCCGCCCTTGGTCATGAAGTCCTGCGAGAAGCCGGGTATCATGTTCATGATCTGCGAAAAGGGGCCCATCTTCATGATGTTCTGAAACTGTTCGTACATGTCACGGATGGTGAAGTGCCCGTGCTTGATCTTCTCGAGGAGTTCCTCATTGCCGTCCAGCTTCAGCTCATTGACCTGCGAATCAGTAAAGTTGAAAATGGGACTTCAAGCCAGTATCGTTCAGCATCGCCTTACCTTATCTATCAGACCCTCAATGTCGCCCATTCCGAGCAGCTTGCTCACAAAGGGTTTCGTCTTGAAGGGCTCCAAGTCATCGATGTGCTCGCCCGTACCGATGAAGATGATCGGCGACTGGGTGGCCGCCACGGCTGACAAGGCACCTCCTCCCTTGGCATGTCCGTCCAGCTTGGTAATGATCACAGAACCGATGTCCACCTTGTCCTTAAAGGCCTTCGCCTGGGCCTCGCAAGCCTGTCCGATGGTGGCGTCCATCACGAATATAATGTTGTCGGGACTGACGGCATTCGCTACTGCTAACATCTCCTCGAACAGCGATTCCTCTTGCTTGTGCCGCCCGGATGTGTCCACGATGATCATCTCGAAGCCCTCTCGCTTAAACATGTCGACGCCCTCCTGGGCGATGACCACTGGGTCGATTTCCGTGTAGCTGCCGTAGAAAGGAATGCGCGCCTTGGTGGCGTTCTGCTTGATCTGGTCGTAGGCGCCGGCACGGAAGGTATCCGCGCACACGAGGCACGACTTCCAGTTGCGTTTCTGGTAGTGATAGGCTAGCTTGGTGCACGTGGTTGTCTTTCCGGAGCCCTGCAGGCCCACAAACATGATCACGTTCGCCTTGCCCTTGATGGGCTGATAGGGCTTCACGCCGGGGTCCACCAGCTTGACGAGCTCCTTGAAGACGGCAGACTGGATCATGCGGCGCTTGTTCAGGCCGCCGGCCATCTCATCGAAGTCAATCACTGCGCGCACGTTTTCGCGTAGTTGCTTCACCAGCCTGATGTTTACGTCCGCCTCCAGGAGGGCGGCGCAAATCTCCTTGAGCATCGCATTGAGCGCCTCCTCGTTGATGACCGTCGCCTTGCTGAGCGAGTGCAGCGCGGTGGTTATCTTCCGCCCCAAATCCGCGAGAACCATCTTGCTGGTGGTGTGTGTGGGTGGTGTGGTTTATGAACTACTGGCAGCCTTTTAATTTTGTCTGGCTCTGCGCTAGTCAAAAAACAGGCAGAAAACTTATATTTTTTAGACTTTCTTCGTCTGACACGTCGATGTGGAAGAGGAAGAGCGTGCTGACCAATGGCCATTCGCAGGCGTGCACGGTCATCTGTCAAAACAAAGCGCCTATCGGTTATCGGTATACGTTTCGTTGTGACTGGCGGCGGCGGGAAGAGGAAGCAACTGTTTGAAATACTGTCGCGAATTTCTCGCGCTTTGTTTGGCTGTTTGTTTATTTTTATGGGTGTGAAAGAGCTGTGGACCGTCCTTACGCCCTACGCCGAACGCAAGCCCATCAATGAGCTGCGAGGCAAGAAGGTGGCCATTGATTTGGCCGGCTGGGTGTGCGAGTCCCTCAATGTTGTGGACTACTTTGTGCATCCGCGGCACCATTTAAAGTGGGTTTGTTTCCACCTTAAATAAATATGTTTAAGTAATTTCGCATTGTTTTTAAACCTCACAGAAACCTATTCTTTCGCACCTGCTATCTGATTTGGGAGAAGGTCACACCAGTCTTCGTTTTGGAGGGAGTTGCTCCCAAGCTCAAGAGCCAGGTGATTGCTAAGCGGAATGAGCTGCAATTTCGAGGCGTCAAACCCAAAGAGGCCACCGCAGGTAGTTCCCAAGCTCCAAAGGGCGACAAGGGTCGCACCAGGTTCAACCATGTCCTCAAACAGTGCGAAACGCTGCTACTTTCCATGGGAATCCAGTGTGTCCAGGGACCGGGCGAAGCGGAGGCTTACTGCGCCTTTCTCAACAAGCATGGCGTGAGTTGGATGAAGTTTTCCCTTTATATGAACTATTTTAATCCTTTTCCCTTAAGTTAGTAGACGGAGTCATTAGCCAGGACTCGGATTGCTTTGCTTATGGGGCCGTCCGGGTGTATCGCAACTTTTCGGTGTCCACCCAAGGAGCTCAGGCGGCAGCAGGAGGTGCTGTGGACATCTACGACATGAGGGAGATCACTGCCCGCATGGACTTCGGTCAGCACAAGATCATTGTGATGGCTTTGCTCTGCGGATGTGATTACTGCCCCGATGGGATCGGTGGCATCGGCAAGGATGGCGTCTTGAAGCTCTTCAATAAATACAAAGAGGCGGAGATACTGGCCAGGTGACTACGTCAAGTCTCCACATTAGGTAGTTCACATCATTCTCCCCGTTTTAGGTTGCGAAACTGGCGGCAGGAGACCAGCAAATACAATGCACTCGAGGTTCGTGTAGACGATAAGAATGTGTGCAGCAACTGCGGGCACATGGGAAAGACCCAGAGCCACACCAGGAGCGGATGCAGCGTCTGTCGAACCCACCGAGGCTGCGATGAGAGCCTCTGGAAGTAAGCCATACCCTAGAAAGCCACCTTTTATATATATTTATGCCACATATCCCCGCAGAGAACAGCGTTTGTCCATAAAGGCAGAGCTCGCCTTGCGTCGGAAGGCCTTGTTAGCACCCGAATTTCCCAACGAAGAGATTATTGCCGAGTTCCTCAGTGAGCCGGACACTATACCCAGCATTAATCTTAACTGGCGGCAGCCGAATCTCGTCAAGTTCATCAAGCAAATAGGACATCTTCTGCAGTGGCCGGAAATTTACTGCTTCCAAAAGTTTTTCCCCATTCTAACGCGCTGGCAGGTGCAGCAATCGACGCAGGAGAAGGTTCTCATTGAGCCGCTAGAGATCATTAAGAAGCGCACAGTCAAAGGAGTGGCCAGTCTGGAGCTGCAATGGCACGATCCTAGTGGGAGTTTCAAGGGCCTTATTCCCGACAAACAGGTGTCCGAGTTTGAGCTGGAGCATCCGAAAGGAATCGAGGAACTGTTCTACACCGTCGAGCCGTTGGATCTGATGGAGCAGGCCTATCCGGACTTGGTGGCTGCCTTCTTCAAATCCAAGGAGAAGCCTGCCAAGAAAACCACGCGAAAGAAGAAAACTGCTCCACTAGAAGAGGAAAAGGAGAATGAGCCGGGACAAGAACTGAAGACGAAACCGAAGCGAGTTGTCCGAAAGAAAAAATCTGCAGCCGAACCGGGTCAACTCTTGCTGCAGCAATTCCTGAGTCGCGGCAAAGAAGGCGGCAATACTCCCATCAAGAGTTCTGCTGTACAAGAAGGCCGCCAATGCTCCACTCCCATCACCAAGTGCCTGCCCTCCGATCTCGAAAGCGACTGCGATGCGAACGAGTTCGATATGTCCGATATTGTCAATGGCATCATATCCAATCCCAAGGCGAGGCCAGCGTTGTTGACTCAGCACCAAGGACACCAGTTGCACTATGAACCAATGGCGGCCGATTTGAGTTTGAGGCTGGCCCAGATGAGCCTTGGCGACGAAGAGGAGTCACAGAGTAAAAGAGATCTTTCTCAAAAAGAGCAACTGTCTCCGCATGGCAAACGGTTCTCCCTGGATGACAGCTTTGATCGATTGGTACAAGGAAACTCTAGGAAGGCCTCACGCATCATAGAGCCAGCCAGAACGCCGGTGGAGCGATTCAAGCTAAAGCATCGCCTCAGCGAAAGGATTCCAAGCCCAGTGAAGCCTCTGCCTAGTGTGAGCTTCTTTTTCAACCAAAGCTCCGACAATGCAGATGCCTTCGAGGAGCTGATGAACTCCAGCCTGTTGATTCAGAAGGACGAAGCCGAAGATGAGGAGCAGGAGGATGAAGCTGATGATGATGAGCTCGTAGTGATGTATTCACAATAGAAAACATAAAAGAGGCAAGCTCTTAGCTCTCACACTTTTTGGAGGGCGATGATCACAACTAGATATAACCTAAAGATATAGCTTGGCGAAAGCGTTCGCCTGGGCCAGGGCCTGCTCCAGCTGCTCCTCGAACAGGTTGCTGACTCTCCGGCCCTTCATGTTGCACACGGCCCGAGGATCCTGACCCTTGGGAGAAGCCACTTGACCACCGAACGTGTCAGCGAAAGACTGCAGCCAGGTGGAGGCATTGAATTGGTCTCCGATGCAGCTGGCTGGCACGCAGCATCGCGCTTTAACCACACTGTCACACATGCTGACCACCAGGATAGGCCGATCCGGACAGAGCTTGGTGGCCCGCTGCAGCGGAATTTCTTCCACGAGGGCCGAGCTGGTGATGTAGTGCAGAATGAAAGGGTGGCTGTCGAGGGGCTTCTCCTGCAGGAGGTTGCGCATCTCCACTTCGACAAATTCCCTATTATATATATATCGTAGTAAAACTAGGAAACAGGCAAAATTTGGCACTCACTTTAGAGTTGTGCGGGAAGAGTCCTTGATTCTCTTGAGCATCTCATTGAGGCGCTCCAGCGTGTCCATTTTGAAGGCGTATGGCAGCTTGATATCGGTGTGCAGCATGTTGTGACGGATGGTCTGCAACTCCGCCTCTGTGGCGTTGGTCAGCTTGTCAGTTTGAAACTGCTTCTCGAGAAGATCCACGCGATGTCGCAGCAGGGCAGCGGTTTTGAGCACCTAGGGAAAGTAAAGAATAGGGTTAACATACTGAATTTACATTCATGTAAGGCGTTACACACATTCTCCGCCGCCTGGCCAGCCACAGCGGTGAAGGCGAACCGCGCCCGATTGGTCTGCTTGAGATTGACGATGCAGAAGCAGGAGAGCTCGCTGGTGTTGGTGGCGTGAGTGCCGCAGCACAGCTCCTTGGAGCTCAGCTGCAGCTCTGGGTTTTCTACGTTGACTAGACGCAGTCCCTGCTCCGGATACACCTCACCGGGCACCATAGTAATGTCATTCTGTTGCAGGACCTCGGCGGCACTCAATAGTTCCACCCGAACAGGCGTCGCGGAGCAGATGATGCGGCTGCAGGAGACGTTGTTGCAGTTACCAAGGAGGAAGGGGAAAAGGCTATTGACTTACTTGATCAGATCCTCTATTAGCTGGACATCGCTCTTTTGTATGCGTTTGCCAAGCAGTCCCACTTCGAGCTTGCACTGATCACTGGTCACCGAGCTGGACACCTGGTAGGTGACCTTGTTGAACAGCGAACGGATGGCGGCGTTTAGCAGATGAGTAGCTAGATTTTATTACTTTAATTTCATTTTCAAAAGAAAATCTCTGCTGCAACTGACCTGTGTGATGGCACGTGTTGAGTTGCCTCTGCTCGGCGTCCACCTGCAGCTCCACTTCGTCTCCGATGGCCAGCTCGAAGGTATCGCTTGTGGGTGAGGAGGGCAGCCTGCACATGTGAACTACGCAGTCGTTTAGATGCCTCACGCAAATCACGTTCAGCAGGTGAGGCTGCTCTGGGTGGAGGTGATTTCGCACAAGGATCTTCCCTTCATCGGATTGCTGGCCCCCAGACTCGTAGTAGAAGTTACTGGCGGCCGTGACTATGGAAATAACGTCGGTGGAGGGCTCTTGGAGACGACTGGCTTGGGTGCGTGACACCTCCGCATCGTTGAGAAGCATTCCCACGACGCGACTTCTCAGCTGGGGGATCCTGTACGAATCGCTCTCCTTATCGAAGGTGTAGGTGTATTTGGGACTGTTGTCGGTGGCTGCCAGACGCTTCGTTAGCTGTGCCTGGGCCTCCGCAATGCGTTGCTCGCTGGCCAGATCGCAGAGCGCTTGAGATTCTCCATTTTCTCGGTGTCCGCCCTTGGCCTTGATCTTAGCCAGCGAAACCTCCGCTCTGTAACGCTCCAAATCACAATTCATGTTCTCCAGCTCGGCCAGCTTGAGGAAGCTCTCTTCCGTGAGACCATAGGTATCCGTCAGCTTGTAGAGAAATTCGCCCGGTATTGTGTTATTCGGGAATCGGCTGCGCTGCACCCGAAACTCCCGGTAGGCGGGCACAAAGCCTGGACACTCCATCAGATCGATGTCATCCAGGTTGGGAAACTCTGTGAGTACCTCGGCAAAGGCTTTGGAAGAACTTTCGCGCAGGTTGTTGTACACCTCCTGCTCGTGGTTGATAAGATCGACTACTGCCTGCTGGCGGGACGACATCTCTGGATAGGCTTCGCCCAGCGTCTCTACGACAATAGGAACTAGTTTGGCCAACAGCTTTTCATGGCCGAAGACATGATCGGAGATATTGAGAGCCTTTCTTAGCACACGCCGCAGCTTTTGACTGAAATTGGTCAGGCATTAGCTGGGAAATCGAGCAAAAAGCAAAACTTACTTCTGATCGGGAAGCATTCCATCGGCCAGACAGGCGGTAACCATGCGAGCGTGGTCCGCCAGAATTCTGTAGCTGGTATCCAGCGACGGTCCGGCCGAGAAACTGCCGCCGTAGCCCGGAGCCTTTGCCACCTGCTGTATGCCGTCAAAGAGAGGTGTGAACAAGTCCGTGTCATAGTTGGATGTTTTGTTCTGCAGCAAAGCGGTCAGGCGCTCGAAACCCATGCCGGTATCCACATGGTGAGCGGGTAGCTCTGATATTGAGCCGTCCGCCAGGCTGGGACATGAAATACTTGTGAGTTGGGAGTAATAATAGTCAAGGCAACATCTCTCCTTACCGATTGTACTGAATGAAGACGAGATTCCACAGCTCTGTGAGATCGGACCGGCCTGCATTGACCAGCTTGGCTCGTTGCTCCACACTGCCGAGATCCGGGCGATGGTCTATGTGGATTTCGGTGCAGGGACCACACGGCCCGGTGGCGCCCATCTCCCAGAAGTTGTCCGTGCAGCCGAAGGGAAGGATGCGCGAGGCGGGAAAGCTGTAAAGACAGGAACCAAATTTAGCAAACTAACGCAGCTAGGATTATATAACACGTTGTACCCCAGACTCCTCCAGATCTCGAAACACTCCAAGTCCGCTGGGATGCCCAGCACCTTGTCGCCGGCAAAGTAGGTTACATACATGCGACCAGGATCGATGTTGTAAGGGCCGCGAAGTAGCTCCAGAGCCATGGCACACGCCTCCCGCTGGAAAACACCAGAAAACACCCAAAAAAGTTATTAAAAGTAAACATAACTCTGAGTTGTGACCCTACCTTGAAGTAGTCGCCAAAGGACCAGTTGCCCAGCATCTCGAAGAACGTGTGATGGTAGCCATCCGTGCCCACCACGGACAGATCGTTGTGCTTGCCGCCCACCCGGACGCACTTCTGCGAATTAACAACCCGCTTGTGGGGCGCCGCTGCCGTGCCCAGGAACACCGACTTGAACTAAAACCGAGAGCAGTTGGATTAGAGCAGAACAATGGCCTTAAATTGCCTGTTACCTCACCTGATTCATGCCCGCGTTGACAAATGCCACCGTGGGATCGCAGAAGGGCACCACCGGGCTGGAGCGGACGAATTTGTGGCCATGGTTGACGGTGAAGTGATCGAGGAACGTTTTCCGGATCTCGCGCGCCGTTAGCACGCGCTGCAGCTGCTTGGCCGAGTTGTACATGCCGCCGCGCTTAATTGACCGTCGTCCAACCGGCAATTAAAGCTACAAAAGCTAAAAACTAAATTCGAACAGCTGATCGACTGCCATTCACAGCGCAACGGTGCAAATGCCATTCACCGGGAAGCGCCCGCAACCCGTGCAGCAGCTGTTCTATTTTTTACTGGCGCAACACGTACATTTTGGTCAAAATAAAAAAGTACAAATTCATCGTTAGGAACAAAGAAGTAGTACAGCAAATCCCGGGAAAAATCTGCCGTGACTGTAGGCCAAGGGAATGATAGCAGTGTCAGACAGGTGCAGCTAAGGTAAAGTGTGAAAACCTTCGGTGAACTTTGACACGTACAATTCTTCCGCTTTCACTTTCGGACGCTGCAGCATAACCAAAAACGGCAGTGCAACAACGCAGTTCCCATCTGGCCATCTTTATTTTTGGTACCAAGCGAGATGGCCACAAAGCGGCGACCCCTACGGCCCAATCTAGGCTCCAATCCCAGCTCCCCATCCGGCTCGAACATGAACTTCAGACCCGGGGGCCCTGACATCACCCGGGCAGAGGCGCGCGGCACGAGACCCACAGCGGCGCCAACGAGCATACGGGAAATCCTGGTCATGGGCGTGATCCATCTGTGCAAGAAGACCATATTCTTCAACACGGACCTCAAGGTGGCCCTGTATCTGGGCAGTCTGTTTGTGATCTCCGTGATCGGGGACTTTGTGCCTTTCCCGAAGACCTACTTTGCGCGATCGGACAATCTGTTCAACATGTACTTCGTGAAGGTGGGCTGGGGTTGGACCCTGCTCTTCGCAGTGCCCTTTCTGGTGCTGTCCGCATATACGATTACCTGCGGCGACCATAAGAAGATGCTGCGCCACCATTTCCCGCGCATCGTCATTGCCACCTTCTTCTGGTTCTTCTGGACGAAGCTTTTCAACGTTGTAGAGACCTCCTATGGACGCTGCACCACCAAGGGTCAGTCCATCACATCCCGCAGATCCTGCAAAGCGACCATTATTAATTCAGCACTATTCTTGCAGGCTACCAGAGCAAGTCCAGCTGTCTGAAGGCGGGGCATTTGTGGCAGGGCTTTGACATATCCGGTCACGCCTTTATTCTGATCCACTCGAGCCTGGTGCTCATCGAGGAGGCGCGCCCCATCATCCGCTGGGAGACGATAAAGGAGCATATCCGCAATGAGCTGCACAACCGCAGCTCCGCCGAGTCTTCGGGCACGAATCCGCTGCGTACCCTGAACGAGGAGCAGATGCGCAGCCTGCAGTTCCTGTACAAGCGCCTGACACCGATCATCCGGACCCTGTTCATCGGCATGGCGGCGCTGCAGCTGCTGTGGGACATCATGCTCGTGGGCACCATGCTGTACTACCACCGCATGATCGAGAAGGTGATCAGCGGCATTATTGCGATCCTCACGTGGTACTTCACCTACCGCTTCTGGTATCCCACGCCCGGCCTGCTGCCGGAGGCTCCTGGCAACGGCAGCTTCAGCTACCAGCGCGAGATGCCCACGTTCCCCTTCAAGCGACCCTCGCATTTATCCACGGCAACCGGGGCCACCGGTGCCGGGGCCAGCACCTCCAGGGTGAACCTTAACGGCAAGGCGGCGTCAACGACGAGTGTGCCAAGGGATCAACAGATACCGACGTTTATGGGCATGCCGCTGTTCACGAACCCGAAGGCGGCCAGCGCAGCCGCCAATCTGCTGCAGGCCGAGCAGCAGAAGCGGGACAGGGACCAGCAGCAGCTGGACAGCTGAGCAGAGTCCTTGGAACTCCTCGGCAGCCATAGCCATCAAGCATAGCAGGAATTGACAAATGTAAGGTGCCGGATTGGAATTTTTACCAAATTTTTTGTATATTCAGCGAAGATGAAATCAAGATGATGAAACGATGATATTAATAAGCAGCTCGAGGCTGGCACTGGTTCGCGTTCTGCTTCTCATCCTCCTCCTCCTCCTTACCATCACACCCCAGGATGGGATCTCAGGATCCCGGACCCAGCATCCTTCATCGGCAGCGCGTAGCTTTAAGCGTTCTTATGTTCGTGTGTTTATATGTGCCCAACTTTAACAGTAAAAGGATTTGTTAACAAAGTCTAGTGTCCCGATCCTCCTCCGCTCACTTGTGGGCGAAGGCTGCGAACATGGCCATACCGAGGAAGCCGGCGCCCGCTCCCAGCTTGTAGTTGCCCGGCGTCCGCATCCACATCTCGCGCAAAATGGCAAAGTTGCTCGGCTGCAGGCGGTGGTAGGACTCGCGCTGCCGGAAGCGCAGGAAGTAGGCCTCTACTTGGGGCAGCTTGCCAAAGGCCCAGTAGTGATTCTCGAAGCCCAGTTGGTACAGCCGGTGCAGGAGGAGTCCCAGCGAGATGTCCGCCAGGGTAACCTCGTCCCCGGTCAGCCATTCGCTGCGGGGGGCTTTTGCCGACAGCTCCTGCTCCACGTAGAGCAGGAAGTGACGCACGGCATCTAATACCCGCTGGAAATCCTCGCGGGAGGAGACCAGATCCCTACGACGTACCTGGATGTCAAGCTTGTTCTTCAGCGCTGCCTTGTTAGACGCCAAATCATCCACGGAGCGGCGCAGCAGGTCCAGCACCTTGTCGTTGTTCTCTAAGGAATAAAAGGCGTCAGATTGAAGATTATTTTGAGCCATAGACCAAAGGGAAAAACCTACTCAAGCAGGACTGGCGCACGGGTCCTATGAAGGGCGCCTTGGGCACCAGTTTTAGGTCATCGTGGATAAAGGAACCCAGACTGAGCGCTCCTACTGGCAGACGGCCCACCGCTTGCTCGTAGAGTAACACCTGGTCGTACTCCTTGGAGTTTTGTTGGGGCTTCAGAGCCGGATGCTTGGCTAAAAACAATTATTGTTATACAAGATTCTTGAAAGCATAGATTTAAAGATGCTACTTACCTCCGCGAAACTTGCTCTCCACATAGTTGATGATGTGCGTCGAGTTGGGAACGATGAAGGCTCCATCTTGAAGCACTGGCACATCGCCCTTGGGGTTGAGGTTTAGGAACCAACTGGAATACTGCTCCCCATTGCACAAGTCCACAACGTAGGGGAAAAAGTCAATCTTCTTCTCATATAGAACCAGAAGAACCTGTATTAGGAAATGAGAAATTAGAATTTTTATGATTTACAAGAAGATTTAGAAAATTTTGTTTTCCTACTTATGTCTTTGTTGATTGAATTTATGTTTGTACACACACACTATAAATATTTTTGGCTAAAGTCCAGGAAATTTAATTTTCAGATAATCAAAAGCCCCAGAAATTGCGATTGATTTGACATCAAT
>JAEIIM010063716.1:0-12428 GCA_018874515.1 Drosophila greeni | reverse complement strand
AGGCACTGCTGGTGCTGGAGCTGCCTGGCTCCATTCTCCTGCAGGGGCAGGCAGAGCAGCAGCAGGAGAATCCACAGAGTCCTTTGGGTGGGTGCTATGATCATGGGTACCAGGGGAAGTTTTTCTATAAAACTTGTGCTTGGAGGGTTTTCTATTATTTTAAAATTTGGTACATTCTCCCAAAGATGCAAAGACTGCTTGGATTCAAGGGGTTTTCAGGGGAACAAAACAAAAGACTTAGGCAACAAACTTGATCTTAACAAAGCAATAAAAGTATTTTAATCTGTAAATATTTATCTTTCTATTGCATCCCCGAAAAAATCAAAGTTTGTGTTCTTTAAAGAAAATTTTGAAGCCGAGAAAAGGTGTCCATATACTTATGGATCCGAGCTGCACAATTAATTAACAGAGGCTGCGAGGGGCTGTGCCAGCTCCCCCTCTCATCCTTTGGCCTTTTGTTTGCGAGTGATATGATTTATACTGTCTCCCTGGCCGGCGCCACGGCCAGAATCCTCGGCATCGGGCGGTGTCTTTAATGTCTCGGAACCGGGAACTGGGAACGGGGAACTGGAAACTAAGAAACTAAGAAACTAAGAACCCAGAACTCGACTTAATTCCCTCTGTGCGTGAGAGGGGACTAAGGATGATGCTGATGATGATGAGGGGCGGCTGCGCTTTTAATTCCACGACGCGGCTCAGTTTCGGTTTCAGTTTTTCGGAAATCTGCATCGACTTTGACTTTTCACACTCGGCCCTTCCTTCCGTCCGATACGCTCCAATTTGGAGAGCAACACCCCCGCTGATCTGGGCCTGCATTAAAAAGAGATTTGCCCGAGTTGGCTAATTATATTTTGGTAACACTTGCGAACCCTTGACTCGCCTCGGGTCCTTAAACCTGCCTACCTGGGTGGGTGGTGTCGTGGCCTAATGAGCTGTTCTGCCCGCTCCGCAGGAAGGAACGGATTACGGCGAACGGATTCTACGGATTTGGCTAATCCAAGGTCGCTGCCTAGCGCCGGCTCAGAGTGCCTCAATTGGATTCGCATTCGCAATGGGACTCCGAGGCGGATGCGGATGCGAGTGCGGATTCGGGTTAGAGCGGCGAGAACTGGGCCACCGAGTTTATGGCCCGATGCAAATGAGGCCTAAGCTCACAAGTCAGCTAACGGGGCCGCCGCTGCTTCCCTCCATCTTGCATCTTCCATCTCCGATCTGCGCAGCCCGATCCCCGATGCACTGCAGCAGCGCGCAGCACCGCACAGCACAGCAGCAACGCCCCCTGGTAGATCGCTCCGGGTTGTCCGCGTCCAAGCATCTATCAAGCAAGTGGCGGAGGAGGGGCAACAGCCGCCGCAGCCGAGATGCGAGCCATGTTCCCGGGTATTATAAAGTGCATTGTGGCTACCAGTTAAGTGCATGTTGCTGGCCAGAGGGTTCGGCAGACGGAGCACTGTAGCTGTAGCTGAAGCTGGAGCCCGAGCCTGGGATGGAGATGGAGTTGGAGTAGGAGCCCGGCCTCGGTAGGTGTGTAAACTATGTTGCTGCCGCTGCTGCTGCTGCTTCATGTTGCTGCGGCTGTTGCTTTCTGCCAGCAGTCAGCAGAGCCAACCCATCAACAGCCAAACCGCCACGGGGTAGGACCTTTTTCTTAGCTTTTTTCCAAACTGAGATACCCTTAACAGGGGTATGTGTCCTGTACGATATTTGAATTGATGAAACTAAATATCTATTTAAAATATATATTTATGAAAACATAATTAAATATGTTATGTACATATGTAAAACCTCTTGAATATGGCTTTGATTTGTTAACTAGAAAGCTGGTAGATCTGCTGTTTTATAATCATTTTCGCTAAATTATTACTAATCCCAATTTTAAATAATTATTTTCTTAATAGAGTGCACTCCGCTTCGACCATTAGGAGCTCGCCTCCTTTTCTTTTTCGCCTGTTGGCCGTTTGCTGTGTTCCTGGCGGGATGGCGGACAAACCGAGTGGGCGCGTTCCCGTCCACGTCCACGTCCACGTCCATGTCCGCGTCCACATTCGCGTTCACCTGACGCTCGCTGATTCCGCGGCTGATGCTGTTCGCTGCTGCAGTAGAACAGCTTCTGTTTTGGCCCGGCGAGCGGCAAACTGGCCCGGCTGGGCTCCATTCATGAGGCCGCGGCCAAAGCTGGGCCTGGCTGGCAACAAGTTACCAAGCTATAATTACTGCATCCATGTCGCTGCGAGTTGCTACTTCATAAATTAGCATGCTGCTGGTGCCGTGCCGAGCCGAGCCTCTGATGCTGCTGCTGCTGCAGTTGCTCCAGTCCAGAGCGGTCAGCGCTTTGTCATTGCCAGAGAACTTAGGTCTAGAATGGCGCGTTTTCCAAGGAAACCGCAGGCCCAAAAGCACAAATCACAAATCACACGGCAAGCATTAGGCTTCCGTGTGCTGTCTCTCCGGCCAGGAGTCGAGGCTGGAGCTGGGCCCCAGACGAGGTCGTTCCCCGCCTCCGGGCAGGCTCCAGCGCTCATCCTTTTTCTGTTTCTGCTTCTTCCCTTGGAGAATTCCTTGAAACAACGAAACGCCCTCTGCAGCGGGCTTCCCCTCCCGCCTGCTCCTCCTGTCCTCCTTGTTAGGCTCTGGCTTGACCCACAAACAATTTGTTTTTGCATTTCGCTGGCGGGGACGCGAACCTCGGAACCCCAGACCATGATAGCTGTGGCCACCACCCCAAATCCACAAAAAAAAACAGGAAAAAAACTGGCTCTCGACATCATTATCACGGCGATCACTGGGCCCCTTGCGTGTCTCTCTGACTTGGCTCGTCTCAAGGTTTCGATTTCAGGAAATCAATCTTGTTTTGGCACACGAAATACGGAATACGGAATACCAAAAAATACCGAAATCATTAGCCGACGAGGTCGGACTCCCCATCTCCCAGAGAGACGGGAAGACAGGAGCTGCCCGATGACCCCAGGCGAGGATGGAGCCCAGCTTCTTCCGAATGAATGGCGGGGTCCAGGTCCGAGTCGGATGCTGATGATGTGGCTCTGGCTCTGACTCTGACTCGGACTGTGGCTGTGCCTGGCCCCGGGGCAGCAACTCGTAAGCGTTTCTGAAGACCTCCAGTGCAGCACGCGATTTATATACGACACCCAGGAAACGGGGCCCGCCTCCTCCGCCCATCGCCCCTCGTGTGTGCTCTATAAATCCCTGGAAACGAAAGACAAAAGGCCCCTAAAACGCAAGTTCCACTCATTAATGGCCTCGGCCGCAGCATCTCCTAGGCGATCGATGAGAAATGTGGTTTTAATTGGGATTAGGCCAGGCCAAAAACAACTCACTCTTCTGGAGTGTTTGAAATGCTAATAAAAGATAGATTTATCATCCTATTCCGGCTGCGACTGCGGCAGGCGCTACCAGAATGATTACAGCAAATACTCGCAGTCAACGGCAGCAGCTCGGAGTCCACGGAGTCCCCGAAGGTAACATCTTCTTCACCAGCGTCCGCTGCAGCTCCGGAAAAGCGCTGCATCATGACGAGGGTTCCTCAAGAACCCGCGGCTGGAGGAGCTGGGAGAGCCAGAGGAGCCGGAGGAGGGGTTGTACACCAGCGACAGGCCAAGCACTTGCGTGTGTCACTGCGGTGACGCTCAAGTAGTCGACTGGCTCCGGCTCCAGCTCTGAATCCAGCTCCAGCAGCTACGAGAGGCTGAAAGCCAAAGGCAGAGCCACCTGATCATGTTGGGTTAAAGGTGTCTCTAGGGCACTGCGAGAAAATAGGGCAGCCCAAGCTAGGGAACAAATAGTTGCAAAATATAATTTAATTTGATCGAAAGTTGTATAACTTGTGGCACAATGTCGTGTATAGCAGCTTCCTTTCTGGTAAATTTTAGTATGCAAATTTTGAAGATATATTTATACAGTTTTGTGGCTTCATAACCCAATAAATATATCAATAATCCCCATTTCCCTCAGTGCAGACTGAAATGAAAATTAAGTCATCAGGCCCCGGGTTTTGGAGTCGCATTTGGAGCCTCGGCTAGGTGAAGTAGGTGCTGTAAGTTCCCCAAAATCAAAGCCGAGACAGAGATATATGTTTACGAACCGCCAGCCAGACACTTCTTGATGAGATTTGAGCTCATCAGCCAAGTGTCTGGCGACTGTTTGCTACCTCTGAGTCGGAGTCAGAGTCTGGGCCTGGGCCTGGGTCCGTCTCTCTCTCTCTCCAACTGGCAGATGATGATGAATGGGCCGAGTTGACATATGAGGGTTTTAATCGTCATAGAAAACCTACGCATGCGATTCGAGCATTAAACTTGGGGACGGAGACAACGGACTGAGAATGGAAATAGAAATCACAGAACAGAAACAGAAACAGAAACAGACTTCCTTACTCATCAGCCAAGTGATTGGTGATGGGTAACTAGTTACTGCCGGTTGCCGGTGACTCCCACGCCTTGTTATCCTGGTTTTTTTTAGAGGGGATATCTGGGGAGAGGACAAATTGGCGGCATCCTTTCAAGCGGCTGAATAAACACTCGACTTTCGGGGCAAATCATCTTCGACGGGTAGGATCAATGGAGGGGAGAGCGCCTCTTCACAAGGATCAAACGGCTTTCAACAAGTTTCAGAGCCTTTTGTTAGGCCCTCGTTTTATTGTTATTTCTGTTGCCGAAAAGAAACCAAAGTTGAGCGGCAGCAAATGTCAGTCAAGGGGCATTGATTATGATCATCAAATTATTGAGCGCCCATGGGCAGAGATCGGGAGACTGCGACCGAGGCTGAAGAGGGGCTGGCCAAAACGCCCCCTTCCGCAGCAAAATGCTTTGACCGATGGCGATGAAGACATGTACTATATATATACACAAAACTGCTGACACAATCGAAGCAATTAAATCGTATGACGCTGCCCGAACGAGGCCCGAAACTTAAGTCGATGCAATCGAAGTCCAATGGAAACGGACACGGAGATGGACTCCGAGACGGAGACGGAGCCGGAGTCGGAGTTCCCCCAATCGAAGTGAAGCCCTCTCGAGGAGGAGCAAGGCAGGCGACGATCTCGACAGCGATAAATTGTTGTTTTCGAGTCTCTTTACAACCTTAACAGGTGAGAAAATGGGTTCAGTGGTCTGCGCGAACTCTCGAACATGCTGATCTCATGGCCTGTCTTTGGGCTTGTCCCTCTCCCCAGGCCGGCCATTCATGAGTCCTGACCAGGCCCAGACCCGGGCCCCGTACTTCTAATTCAATTGGGCGATCGCAGGGAGATCGCTCTCCATTTATTTACACAGCTCAGCAAATCTCCGCGGTGGATAATTTCACCCATAAATTGAACGCCACTTCCGTTTCGATTGCCCGCTCGCGATAAAGGTTTTCGATTCAGTTCGGTTCGGGTTTCGGTCTGATTTCTGGTCGAGGTCGTTCGTGAATGGATTGCACGGATGGATGGGGATCAGAGTGGGGGATGAGTGCTCCACTTCACCCAATCCGCTTAATCTTTAATCTCTGTTTGCACTTGGGTAATAACAGAAAAAGTTAAGGGTCAAAAGAGCAGCGGAAATTTCCAGGGCAGATTGAAGGTAGATAGATGTTTTCTAAAAACTATATAGATCTGGGAAATATACTATATTGATTCCAGATTTGATAAAGTTCTTTTCATAATAATACTACGAGGGGAAAAACTCATAATTAAACAACAAAGTTAACATTTTCCATGACTCAGGGAGACTTCCATCTAGTACTAACTACACATATCAGGTTGAAAACAAGTTCCCGATCTATATCTGTCCGTACTGGACCCCCAATCCATTCAGCAGAAAAGCAAAGATCAAAGCAAAATCAATTGCAAAAAGGCAATTAAAAGTAATTACTCTCGATTTGAAAAAAACGAATGATAACCTGGACATAGCCATAGCCATAGCCCGGGATCTGTACCAGGTATATATGCTTTTTACAGACAACGCAATAGAATTGTTTTCTGATATATTCTCCAGATCCGCGTTTGGGCCCGATTTTCCACGCTGGCAAGGCTAGCGGCAAATTGGCGGCAATTTATTAATTCAAAATGAAAAAAAGATACAAACAGTACGGAAAAAACGAAAAATCGCAGAGAAACGCAAATCCTATTTGTCAATTTATTTGCGCAAAAGTATGCGTGCGCAATCACCACAAACAACAAGCAACAAATGTCAATTGCTTGAGCAAAATTGCGCATAATTGACATTTTTCCAATTGCCCCATTCCGTGTGTCCCAGGCAGTCGAGGGTTAAGCGGAGCCGGAGGCCCACAGGTCATTGTTAGAAACTGGAGAACCTCTGCTGCCTCGGTCCTCTCCTCTGCCTGTCGTCACGCCCTCGGACTATAAAACTGTCCGCGGCAATGATTTAATTTCCCAAATATTGTTAGACATAAATTCAAGAGGGAAAACCACAGGGAGGAGGAGGAGATCCTGGTCCCGGCCAAGTGTCAAGTGGGCCCGAAAGAAGTTGCCGCCAAATCAGCGTGCAGGATGGCTGCGACTTTATGGTTTGTTTAGCGGCCACTCATTAGCCATAGTCCCGACCCTCGTCCTGCGTCCTGCCCGAATGTGTCGCTTTGTGTGGCTGCCACAATTATGAGTCCTTTGTTGCTCAATCTGCCGCAACACTTGTTGCATTGTCCCGGGTCTGTGTGTGGGTTCTCGGGCATTTCCGCCTAAAGGGATTTCACAGCTCATCGATAATCCCGTTTGGCAGCGACTAGAGCCTGGGACCTCCTTTGTGTCTTCTGGCCAGACAGAAGAGGCGTTGTTGGCTCCCTCGGCTGCTGCAAGCGCTCCCCTGAGGGATTTCCCTTTAGTTCGGGGTAAAAATTAAGGACTTATGGACTCTTTTCCACGGTTTTAATTCTTTGTAAATGCGAGGTGTGTGTTTGCTTTATGCAAATTAGCTTTGTAGGTGAAAGGTAATATTTGTTCGATGTATATAAAATATCTAGGAATCTTTATGAATATTAAAATTATTTAAAAACAATCTCCATCTTTCTCATACCCCCCTCCCAGTACGTAATACCTTTCCCAGCTCCCCTTCGATGGCTGCGTGAGATGTCGTCTCTTTGTGTTTTGTTTTGTGCTGCCTCCGACGCTGACATTGTCATGATGGCGTCTTGGTAGAAACATTGAAACGGAAACGTAGATGAAACACAAATACACAATGTCTGAGAGACTCTGACAAGTTGGCCCCTTCCGTTCCGTCCCCCGTCCCCCCCGAGAGCAGCGTTTTCTTCCCCCCCTTCCTGCGTCTGCTGGCCATAGCGTGCGTGGCTTCGACGGCGGCAAAAGTGGCCCCTATCATTATGGCTGTCGTCTTAGCCGAAATTGGTAGAGGAGCCATCCATCGCGGACGGATCTCTCTCTTTCTTCCAGAATTGGGCGCCGCCGCCTAGATTCCTAGGCCTAACTCTGGGGCCTCTTTTCGGCGGAGGAAAAATTGATTTACGACTTCCGCTGGCAATGAAAATTCACTTTGGTGGTTTTCGGACAGAGCCACTGCTGCCGGGGTCTGGGGTCTCCTCCTGGACGTCGCCACGATCTCTAGTCACTGCTCTCGGGTGTTCACTTTTATAGACTCATTTAAGGCGATTATTTAGCAATTTTTTAAGACATTTCTGTCGACGTTATTTTCGCGCACACTCTGCGATTGCGGCGCTCGCTGGCTGGCTCTCTGGCCCTGGCTCTGGATCTGGCTCCTCGCCAGTTAGTGGCGAAATTTATGGCTCAGAAAGTGAATCATTTAAGTTAATGACTTTCAAACGTGTTTCACACTCAAGTGCGAGCGGGAGAGCGACAGCAGAGGGAGAGCGCCGATGCCTGATTGACTTGACTCACTGGCCAAGACAAGTAGCCGCCGTGATTGATAATGCGCTGATTGAATTATGGCCATAAGTGTAATTTGCCCAGTGGCGTAGCCAAAGACAATGTCTGCAGTAGGGGTAGGAAGGGGGTTTCGGGTCTATTTTGCGGGTTAACTTGTGGGGAACTAAAGCAAGATCTCACTTTAGAACCTCGTAGGCTCCTGAAGAAGGTTGAAATTCATAGCCAACCTAAGCGACAAAATACTTATTAATCCCATTCAAATTATCTAGATTATTATTTATCAATTTATTAATATATCTTCAGAAACCTCTATTAACATTTACCCCCATACCTACGCCCTTGGCTTCGGATGAAGGCGTTTCGATGAATACCCAAGCTCAGCTACCTCCTAGGTCTAGGCCACCCTTTCAGCCAAAACAACAGATCTCTCAAATGGAAGTAGTCGGAATTTGTCTGCCCGGCCTGGGGGCGTTTTTGGGGTTTTATTTTCAGTTTCCCTTTGCGGTTCTCCGTGTTGTCTTCTCGGTTTCTTTTATTTTTGCCTTTTGGTTTTTGGCGGCAAATCAAACCGAGTTTATGAAATTGGCAAATTGGCTTGGCGGCGGCAAACCAAAAAGAGTTTGATGGACGACCCAGCTCTGGACGGAGGAGTCACAGTCCCAGTCCCAGTCCCTGTCCCTGTCTCAATCCCAAACCCAAACCCTGTCCAGTTCCATTTCCAAACCCAAACCCCGGTCTATGCGTGCCAAAGCGCCAATGGCGTTTTAATTTGAAGTTAAGGCTGCGACTCTGGCGTTTATGAGCTGCTCTCTGGCGTTGACTTTTATTTATTTAATGTTTCGTCTTCGTATTTAGTTCTTTATTATTTTATTTGGCTTTTCCTGTGCGCTGGGTCCGGGACCTGTTCCCTGCTCCCTGCTACCTGCTACCTGCGCGGAGCAGGGAGAACGATGCAAAACTGGATTAAGTCCCTTTTACGCCCTAATCCCTGGGCTTATTTTGCCAGGAGAGAGACGGGGCGAGCGCTGAGTCCTTGCTGAGACATGGCGCCAGTCGGTCAATCGTGGCCATTGTCCCTGGGCGAGCACTAATAGGATCAGCAATGCTGTCTGAGCCCTGGCGTGAAGTCAGCAAATGTTGTTTATTTTGGACAAAGGAAAAGGGGTTGACCCCTGACCTCTGCCAGGCCCAGGCCAGCCCAAAGAGCAGCTACACCCAAAGAAATTCGGGCTGTCTCTGAGGGAAGAGGCTTTCAGCTCACCTTCCTGCTTATTTTTCCCATATTTTGGTTTCTCTGAGTGTACCCCTTAATACCCACTCACAGCTCCTAACTGCATCCACTCCTCCTCGTAGGTGTCTCTGTGTTTATTTATTTTGAATGGAACTCGGAGCAGAGGCTCTGTTCTGGCCAGTTCTTTCCTCCTCCCTTCTCTTGGCCCAAAAACACTGCCAAAAACAGACCGTAGAGGCACTGCCGCCCGATCTCTAACTGATGGATGATTCAACAGAATCGAGCGAGGCCTAATGGGTCCCGAAAAGTTCGCATCGATGCTGATGGGAAAATGCGCAAACAATGAAGCCGCCCAGAAAGGCACAAAGCTCTCCAGAATCGAGCGGAGAAATCAAGACTCCCTCGAGTGTGTGCAAGTACTGATCTGGCCATCATTATGGCTTCGATAGCAATTATCCGCTACCGTTTAATTGCGAGCTGCGGCGATTTTGTGGGCCGCTGCTGGCTGATTTTTCACACGCATTCGCAGGTGGGCAGCTCCACCTGTGCGCCGCCTCCCCCTCAGAGCCCAGTGCCTGCTACCTGGTGCCTACTGCCTGTGAATGCTGTCATGTGTCTAATGAGAGTCGCCCCGCGTTGGCCCAGTTCGGAACTTGGCTCGAAGTTCGCGTTCTCTTTGTGTAATTTGCACACTTGCATGGGCATTTTTCCTTGCACCGATTTTCCGCCGCTTTTCCAGCGCACTCCGATGGACAGAGGGAAACTTTGGCTGTAATTTGCATATGGAACTTTTTAAATCATACTGCGCGAAAGTTCTGCCATCACACCTGTGCTTACGTCTGGAATTTGGTGGAGGAGGAGCACCTGTCTTAATGGACACATTTATCAAGGTAATAGTTTGGGATGGCCAAGAATTCCTTAGGGGATCTCGAGGAAAACAATTTTAATTCGTACGGCTTGCTAACGTTTTATTTATTCATGGCATATTGTTGTTCAAAGACTTTTAAATTTACAAACTTAATGCTTTACCCAAAAATTAGATCATCTCGTTTGCTTTCTTGGAATATACAGATGTCTTCAGGTATATATTGTATTAATAGTGTGTAAGATGCATTAAGAAAGCATTTGTCACATTGTCACGACTTTTGATAGGATTGGGATACTTGATTAATTCCGTTTTCTTTCCTTCTTGATTTAATCCCAATATATATAATGGAATATTTTCCGTTTCGAAGATGGACGCCATGAAAATGTAGAATAAAAAACTGTTTCCAGGCTGACGAACAAACGAGGCGAGTCATCTCATCGAGTGGACAGACGCGATCACTTAATTACCTGTGCGAACTTTCCGGTGCTGGAAAGCCGAGATCGGGGGTACAGTGAACACTCGGGGGGAGCAGAACTAAACTGACATTTTCACCTTGTTAATTATGCGCACGGTCATGCAAAAATCGCGTAATAAGTGACGGCCATTGAGAGTTGCATTGTCAGCGGACGATGATAGTTTAATTGCGAGTGTCTGCCTGCCTCCGGGCCGGGGGCGCCCTCTTCGGGGAACTCCAGGTGGACTCCGACTAGCAGTAGTACAGGCTCGTGGGCCTCAGGCGGCCGTACTCGCCGTTCGAGGTCTCCGGCACCGAGAGATTCACGCTTCCATCGATCTGCATGGCCCGGTTCCTCTCCAGTCGCTGCTCCACATCCGCCGCCGTCAGGGTGTGCTTCTTGGCCAGGCGCTCGCGGGTGGCGTAGCGCAGGAAGTGCTCGTCGCCGTACATCTGACGGCTCTCCAGGTAGATCTGGTCGATGCGACGGTAGTGGCACTCCTGCATCCGCGGGTACCAGGCGAAGCGCTTCCACCAGGACACGGACAGCTTGCTCATGCTGTCGATGAAGGCGCGCTGGTGCGCAACCTGCTCCGTGGTCACTATGTCCACCGGCATCTTGGTGGGTGCAGTTGGTATGTTTTAGTTTTTATATTTATTGTGTTGTGTTTATGTGGTGTGACTACGACGGCAGTAGAGATTTGAGTACGTTGAGCTAGGTGATTGGCAGCTGCTGGGTTCCTGGGTTCCACTTCCAAGCCGACTCACAATCCAGTCATAATCGCATTAGCAGCCACTTGACAGGACAACAGGTGCAGGCGCATCCAGGTCACCACTCCGACAGCTGTGCAAAAAATACTTGCAGTCTGACCGGCACTATAACACCTTTCATTCTTCGATCATGAGCTAGAGCCACCAGAGTCTCCTGTCTAAGGAGAACTTTTATGATTAAGAATTAAAACTCCTAGAGCCTCCACAAACTGATCGCAAGAAAATCTGATCCAACGATTTAATGGCCATCCTCCCACTTAAGGATTATGGCTCATGTTTAATAAAATAACTAAATATTTATGGTCCGAGTACCACACTCTTCTCAATCAAGTCTTGGTGAAGTAAAGGACGGTTTCGGCTCGCGGAATGCTGTCCACCAGCCAGGTGCTGTTTATGTAGTATCTGCCATCGGGAATGACCGACTGGACGAGCCTGTTCACGTGCTGCACCGGCAGCTTGTCCAGGACGATGTCGTGCTGAAATCGGTCAGAATTACGTCTGGGGACATCATGTGCAAGGCAGGACTTACGTCGTAGGGACAGGTGTGGTTCATGTTCGAGTAGGGCCCAAAGGTCTGGTATATCCAGTTGGCGAGGACGTTGTTGCGCTCCCTCATGAACTTGCAGCCATCCACCTTGAGGTCGAAGTTGTACAGGATCCGCCTGTTCTCCCGCAGCCTCACCTGAAACAAGGACTAGGAGGGCATAAGGAGGAGCTCTGCCCAGGAGGGATCGCGATTCCGCGGCCTTACCACGCAGTTATCGATGGGCAGCTGCAGGATCTTGGTCTTCAGCGAGGCGTACTTGTAGGTGCGGTTGATGGACTTCAGGTGGCA
The DNA here is from genome assembly GCA_018874515.1 of Drosophila greeni. Taxonomy (NCBI): domain Eukaryota; kingdom Metazoa; phylum Arthropoda; class Insecta; order Diptera; family Drosophilidae; genus Drosophila; species Drosophila greeni. The sequence goes on along the minus strand of JAEIIM010063716.1, from coordinate 423 downwards.
GTACTCAAAGGTCAGGAAACGCCTGTCCAGAGCCACGCAGCGCAGGTTGTTGAATTCCACGTGTCCGTGGAGCTGTGGGAGTCACGGGGTCACTTTCCTTCGGATTATCTGTGCTGGTGCTTACTGCGATCGGGTGGATGGACATCAAGAGCAGCATTCGCAGGGCCTTCATTCTGGCAAGCGACTGCCGCCACGTTTACGGGGAGCCATTGAAAATTGAGTTTATTATATCGAAATTAAGATATTAAGCACTAAGCGAAGCGGTTCATTGCCGCTCCAAAAAGGCCATATTAATCGATCTATAGAGCGCTTCCCGGGTCTAGCTACAGGTATCTTTGACTACGAAAAATACACCTAATCCTATTCGCGACTTAAAACATAATAATTTAGTAACAAGAATGAGAAAAAGATTTAAATAAATTT
>JAEIIM010063704.1:0-10029 GCA_018874515.1 Drosophila greeni | reverse complement strand
TTGTTGATTTATTTTCTTTGTTATTTAAACACAGGTAAGTCCACAGTAAACACTTTAAAAAAATTAACGCTTTGTTTCTCGAGGCGATTTTCACGCGAGGCACTCTCCTTGACGGTTGCTGGCTGAATGTGGCTCGGTGATCGGTACTAGATTCGATTTATACCCAAACTGAGAGAGCTTGGTGAAACGAGAAATGTGCAACACATAGTGGCAGCAACCAGCAACAACAACAACAACAACAACATGCTACCGATCGACGGAATGGAACGGCAACGAACTTCAAGTCAAAGTCGAGGCGCCGCCGCCGCCGCTGCTTGTAATTTATGGCCGCTGCCACAATTGTTTGGGAAATTCGATTCCCGATGCATATGCGTGCGTTAGTGGTTCAATTAAAGCGGAGATTACGTATACGTATTCGTACATATATGTGGCCGTCACCGTCATCGGAGGCCGTAAGGCCCGAGGCCAGGTTTCCTTGCGCCCGCCAGGAGAAAACCCGTTGCCAATCAACGGGTTAACCACCCAAAAACCACACACAAAACCAGTCGCCGCTGCCAGGCAAGTCCAAGGCAATTAGGCAACGACACAAAGGAAAAACCAATAAACAAAATAAAAAACTAAAACAAACAAAAATTTAAAACGAAAATTGACAATGAAGCAAAAGAAGCTGCGAAATGTTATTATTGCTTGTTCATCGCTAATAATCTCATTCCAGGAGTCAATTCCTTACTAGCGACAAGCAATAACAATAGTTCTTTTAATTGTTATTTAATTATATAACCAGAAATTCAATTTATTATTGATTCACAAATCTATTTAAATTCAAAAAAATCCGTTAAACAGCTTTCCAGGATGACCGAATTCTATAGCTATAGCTATTCTAGCTATCAATAGTAAGTTCTAGCTAGCTATCGCTATCAATAGTAAATTCTAGCTAGCTATCGCTATCGATAGCAATCTAAGCCACTTTCCAGCGATAGGCTTCCGCATTGCTTTCCAATTTGTCACTGTCGCTAATCGATGATAAATGATGGATTTGAGATTGAGAGTGAAGGGCCGCGCCGCCTTGCCCAATCTCTTCGATGCGTTGTGGCAACATGGGTGAAAGGTGCGTCATAGAGTTGATCCCATTTTGAGGCAAGGCAAGGCAATATGAGCAATTAAAATGCAGCACAACAATATTAGGTAACACCAGGCCAGGCCAGGCATTTTTTGCCAGGCAGGTGAACGTCCGTAGACTGGGGAAGCTCGCGGAAAAGCCCCGAAAAATCATTCAAAAAAATTGCTTAAAGCCACCGATTTATTGGGTTAGTGTGCTCTGGGCGCGCTGCACCTCTCTGTCTCTCTTGCTGAGTGTGTGCACATATAATCGATTTGGAAAAGTAAAAGTAAACTGCTTTTCCCGGCCCCACAAATTTGCATAACAGCCATAAAGCTGCCGACAGTCGTGGCACTGCATCCACATGGAATATTTCAATTTTTTGGCTCCATGTATCTCCATGTCGCCTTTGTCTCGCATGTAGTTTTTAATTATAAATATTATATAACAGCGCAATTAGCAGGAAGCGCCCGCTTACCCAATGAGGAAAATTCAGAAAATTTCAAATTCAAAAACTGGTTCAAGGATAACAATCGATAGGTGGCTTAATCGATCGATTCTGGCGGCAACAAATGCTGCCCAGTTGCGCAAGTTTTTCAATTGGCAATTTCCTTTAAATGTTTATAAGTTATAATAATACAAATTAAATAAATGGGGAATAAATAGCTCCGTTTTGATAGTGCCAAGTTGCACAATAATGTAGCAAAGCAAAAACAACATATAAGCTACAAAGCTACAGCCAAGATGCATTTTTAATTTAGTATTTATTAAAAAATATGATTAAAAGAATTTATTTTAGAATGCTAGATAATTTTTATTAATAATAAAATAATTTTAGACTATTTCTTAGAAGCGCCGATTTTCAAGTTCTTATTGCTCCGATTCGATAGATTCTTGATATCGATAGTGAGAACTCCAGCATTTTCCGATTCTAACCGTTAATCGATACTTGGCGCGCCCGCTCACAGTTAAAGGTAAAAACGTAATCAAGCTCGAACAAAGCTCAAAAAAAAGAGTAGTAAAACCCGAAAAAAACGAATCCCATCATGGATCTGGGCGACGCCAAGCTGCGGGCAGTGCGTGTGCTCGGCCAGGGCACCTTCGGCCGGGTGTTTCTCTGCCAGCAGCGCGACGCCGAAGGCGGAACCCGAAAGGTCTGCGTCAAGCGGATCATTGTACGGAATCCCAAGACCGAGCTGCGTCCCATCATGGAGGAGGTGTACATTATATCGCAGCTGCGTCACCCGCACATCGTCCAGTTCCTTCGCTCCTTCAACCACGCCGGCACCGTCAATATCGTGATGGAGTATGTGCCCAATGGCACCTTGCGGGACGTGATCGAGCGCCTGCCCAGGGGAGGATCTACGGGCGGAGTGCCTCAGCGGCGTCTGCTGCGCTTCTTCTGCGACATGGTCGTGGGCCTGGAGTACCTGCACATCCGGTGCGTCATCCATCGTGACATCAAGCCGGAGAATATGCTGCTGGACGCCAACGATCGGGTCAAGATCGCCGACTTCGGGATCTCCAATGTCCATGCGCCCAGCACACAGCTGCAGGCGGGTATGGGCACTCCACTGTACATGGCGCCGGAGGCGATGGCCAGCCAGGGCAAGGTGGACTTCAAATCGGACATTTGGTCACTGGGTCTGGTCCTCTACGAGCTGTGCCTGGGCAGGAGTCCGTTTACTGCGCTCCTGGAGACACCCGCCGCAACTCCTGCCCAGCTTCAGGCGGTTATCCAGGCGCTGGTCCGCCCCAAGCTGGACTGTCAGCTCATCCGCCGGCTGTACGAGCCCGTGTGGGCGCGCATCTGCGAGCTGATGATCGTCTACGAGCAGAAGCGGCGAATCTGCCTGCCGGATCTGTACCATGTGGATGCCGGGATCACAGCGGCGCTGTACAGGCAGTACTTCGACTATAGATACTAGGAGCTACAAGCTACAAGCCATGTTAGGATTAAGCAATAAACTATAAGACTGTGTATGGACTGCATGTAAACCCCTCGAGAGAGAAAGTTGTATAAGCTTAACCTTTAATTTCTAGTCTTTCCCCTAAATCTTCTGGCCCCGCTGCTCCTGCTGCTGGATCTTCCGCTTGAGGCTCTTGACCAGCGCGTTCTGCTCCAGCTGCTGCTTGCTGCGCTTCGGAGCCGCCACCGCTGGCTCGTCCTCGCCTCCGTCCTCCTGCTCCTGGCGCCGCTTCAGCTTCTCGCTGATGATCCGCTGCATGCCCTTGGTGGCCTTGTAGTGCGAGTGGGTGGGATCGATGTTGAACTCGTGCGACTTGTAGACGGCCTTGAAGCGTGCATCCTCCACATTCACCTGGAAGTCGTCGTCGGGCTTTTCGGAGGCCTCTGGCTGCTTGCCCTTCGATTTCTTCAGCTGCTGGCGACGCTTGCGCTTGGAGCCGCTGGCCGACTGCTCCAGCTCCTCCTGCTTGAGGATCTTGCTCAGGCTGAAGTGCTGCTTCTCGTCCCGCCCATCGCCATCGTCCAGCAGCAGTTCCAGCTCCCGCTCCTGCTGCTGCTGCGCCTCGTCCGCCTCGCCGTTTGCCCTGCCCTTGCCCTTAGCCTTGGCCTTCTTCTTTTGCTGTTTCGTCTTGGGCGGAGCGTAGTCACCGTTGGCGAACTCCTCGGCAAAGTAGGCATCGTTTAGGTCAATGCCATCGGGCACCAGGGAGGCGTCACTGTCGTCGCCGTCGCCGCCCTTGGCCTCGAGCTGCTTCTGGCGGCGCTGCTCCTTGCGCAGCTTGTTCTTCTCGCTGCGCTTCTGCAGCACCTTCTCGATGGGCGTCAGTTCGGCGGGGGCCTGTTGCTGCTCCTTCTTCTGCTGCTGCTCTGGAGTGTCCTCCGTGACATTCCAGGACATTTCCATTTCGTACTTCTGCTCCTTCTCCTGCTTCTCCTTCTCCAGAATCTCGGCCAGCAGGTTCTTGTAGTTGGCAATGCGTTCCTGCTTGCTGGGCTTCTTGGGCTTCTTCGGCTTTTCTTCCTCCTTCTCCTGTTCATCCTCCTTCTCCTGTTCATCCTCCTCCTCCTGCTCCTCCTCATCAGACTCCTCTTCGCTGCTGTAGGCAACTATCTGGCGCAGCTCCTTGTCCGTCAGCTTGTCCACCTGCCCGCTGGATAGCTTGTCGCCCAGCTCTCGCCTGTCCAGCGCCGTCTCGTCCCAGGTCAAGTCCACCTTGGCCTGCTGCAGGGCCGTCGTGGTGAACTGGCGGGGCTTGTAGCTACTGGCATCGGGCAGCTCGTGGCACTCATCGGTGGGCGTGTCCTCCTCAAAGCTGGTATCGTCGGGGATAAAGCGCAAGTCGACGCGCGTGGCCGAGCTCTCGTACTCGATGCCATCGCACTCCTGGTACACCTTGTCGGCGGTGGCCACGGTGTCGCACTCCACCACGGCGTAGTAGTAGCGCAGGCGATTCAGCTGGTACTTTCGCAGCTTCTCCATGTGATAGTCGTCGCCCTCCTCCGCGTCGCTGTCCTGCTCGCGGACCAGCTCCTCATCGGAGTCGTCGGACTGCTCCTCGCTGCGCTCCACCAGCTCCTTGGGGCCGTGCACCTCCTCCTCGGCCATGCGCGCCTTGCCAAACTCCGAGGGATAGATTTTTACGCTGAGAATGCTGCCGCCGGGCGGCAGAAATGAGCTCAGCATGACCATGAGATCCTCGGCACGAATGCGATCCCAGTCCATGTTGCAGACGGCCAGGCGGCGTGTGCTCTCCTCGGTGCTCTCGGCGTCGTTGTCCAGCTCGCCCCACACATGATCGATCTGCAGCTCGGGGCCCTCGTCCTCCTCGTCGGCACTGTCCTCGTCGGACGAGGAGTCGGTCATGAGGCGGCCTTCGCCGCGGGCATAGTCCACGTCCGGGTTGGTCAGGCGCTCGCGCAGATTCTGGGGCAGCTCGGTGTCGGAGCTGTCATCGCTGGCTTCCAGGGCGTCGTTGCCCTGCAAGTCGGCTATGGCCAGCTCTTCGGCGCGTCGCTCTTGCTGCTCCTCGGATGCCTCCTCGTCCTCGCTCTGCTGTTCTTCCTTCTGTCCCGCCTCCTTCTCCTTCTCCTCCTCGTCGCTGTCACTGTCGTTCTCATCCAGCTCGTAGAACTTGCGCAGATCCTCGGCATTGCTCTTGTTCACCGGCCGGCCGTACTTGTCCACGGTGTACTTCACCTTGAACTTGTCGTCGGTGAACATGCCCTGGAACCGCTTGTCGATCTTCACCTTGCGCTGCACCTTCGGCACGCCCCGGAATCGGGGATCGGCCAGCAAATGCTGGAAGCGCGAATCCCGCCAGATTCCGTTCTCCTCCGAGTTGTTGCCGGTGGCGTTGCTGGCGGCTTTAGGGGCCTTGACCGCCTGCGACGAGGTGGAGGACTCCACATTCTTCTTGTTCGCCTTCTTCTTGACCAGCTTGCCCGACTTTTCTGTCTTTGTTTTGGCCATTTTAAGCAGTGGCAAACCGCACGCAACGAGAAGAGAATGTCAACAACACGTGCGAGGCGGTGGAGGCAAGGCGTTGCCACCTTGTTGAGAAAGAGCAGTGCATGTTGGAAGAAGACAAGGTGGAGTCCTCAAGTTTATTTAATTTGTATTTAAGTTAATTAGAAAATAGTTATCTTAAGGGTTTGTTGTATAAATAACAAGAAAGGAAGCTAACTTCGGCATGCCGAAGTTTAAATACCCTTGCAGTTAGAAAAAGAAGATCAAGAAAAAAATATTATCTGACAAAGCCTCGGAGACCACCTCATACAATTGTACCATGTGCATGGACTGATCGCCGTTCGGCGTTGCCACCATGCAGCGTTGCCGCAACAAAACTCGTTAAAGCTTGCCTCTTTTGTTCACCCCAAATACCTATATTTTTTTTTGTATACTACCCTTACAAATAAAATATTTGCCCGAATTCGTTTAAAAAAGAATCAAATCCAGAAAAAATAAAATTCGAATACATCGCCAACTTAATCTGGCAGCCCTGATACCTGCTGGACCATCGCCTATCGGCCCGCCATCGACTATCGTCATCGATGACGACTTGCTTATTCGTTTACAAATGAGAAAGTGTTTTTATTTTACTTTTCACACATTCACCGACACAAGTTAATGCTGCCCAAACACAACAATGACCAGCTCCAGCAGACAGTAAGCCAGAGGCCCGCCCGAGGCCAAACCTCTGCCGATTGACTGCCCGCCCGCCCGACAGACCGCCTGCCTGCGTGGATGGATGTGTGGTTGTGGGTGCAGAAATACATAGGAACGCCAATAGAAACCAAATCACCAATCAGTTAATTGCCGCGATTACGCCGGAATAGACGCGTAGATAAGCCAACGCAGGCAAGCGCACAGAAAGGCGAGGAAAACCAACAAAAAACACAATAAAAAAAAGAAAGAACATTGGTAGAGAACGCCGGAACGAACGGCGGGGGAAAGCGGAACAAGCGGAGAAATCAAGATGAGTAATAGCGGCGCTGCTGCTGATGGCAACGGTAACGGTAACCGACGCACCGTGGACTGGCAACGCTTCGGCCTCGGTGGCGACGACGATGACGGCGAGGTGGCGGTGGCCAGCTTCCGTCAGAGGACCAACAACAATACCGGCGGCTTCGTGGACCTGGGCAATGAGTATACCTATGCGGCCGGTGGTCACCATGCCTCCGGAGCGAACGAGATCTTTGCGGGCGAGCAGGGCGACAAGCCTTGGTAAGAAGAAACTCTTCTCAAGGATTACCCAGAATGCGGTAATAACATCTCCCCCCCTCAACAGGTGGCGCTCGAACTTCTTCATCTCGCAACCGGTGCTCTTTGGCACCTGGGATGGGGTCTTCACCTCCTGTCTGATCAACGTTTTCGGCGTCATTGTGTTCCTTCGCTCCGGCTGGATTGTTGCCCAGGCGGGCATCCTCAATGCCGTGCTCATAATCTTCTGCACGGTGGTTATTGCCTTGGTCAGTGTTTTGTCGGCCATTGGCATCTGCGAGCGGTGTCGCGTGGAGAGCGGCGGCGTTTACTTTCTCATTGCCCACACCCTGGGCTCTCGTTTCGGCGGCGCACTGGGTCTGCTCTATTGCTTTGGCCAGGCGGTCGGCTGTGCCCTGAATGTGATGGGTTTCGGTGAGTCAATGGCCGGGTTGGTGGGCCTCGAGGGCAACAAGTGGGCCATCAGGGGCTTTGCCACGGCGGCTGTCCTGCTTCTGGGCTGCATCAATGTGGCTGGCGTCAAGTGGGTGATCAAGCTGCAGTTTATACTGCTGATGATCTTGCTCATATCAGCGCTGGACTTCATGGTGGGCAGCTTCATCACCGAGGATAGTGGTGAGTGTGCCAGAGATCCTAAAAAGTTTCCTTAAGCTAATCTTTAATATTTTGCCTTGCAGAACACGGCGTGGATGGCTGGGTAACTGGGAACTTTGTGGAGAATCTATGGCCAAAATATGAAGATGGGTATTCGTGGTTCCGTGTCTTTGGCGTCTTCTTTCCCACCGTCACTGGTGTGCTGTCGGGCATCAATATGAGCGGAGATTTGCGTGCTCCATCCACGGACATACCCAATGGCACCTTGGCGGCATTTGGCACTTCGTAAGGAGACGACTTTGGGGGTCGAAATTCAACAACCATCTTGACTTTATCTTTCTTTTTCCTTGCTATCCAGGACCTTCCTTTATCTGGTGTTTGTCCTGTTCTTGGGCGCCACCTGCCAGCGACCTATTCTTTATACGGACTTCATGATCTCCGTCAAGGTGTCGGCCGTTCATTTCCTGCTGCTGGCAGGCATCTATGTCTCCAGCATGTCGTCGTGCCTGGGAGCCATGTATGGCACACCGCGCGTCCTCCAGAGCATAGCCAAGGAGAGCGTTATTCCCGGCATCGATGTTCTTGGCAAGGGGGTAAGTTAAACTCCCTTTTCCTCTATTTTTTAAATTATAATCCTGTATTAATGCTATCCCAGCGCGGTCCCAACAAAGTGCCTTTGTATGCCATGGCCATTGTGGCCCTGGTCACCGTCACCTTCATCATTGTGGGCGACATCAACTTCCTGGCTCCGATTGTGACGATGCCCTTCCTGCTGACGTATGCCTGCATCGATTACGCTTACTTTGCGTTGGCCCAGACCTTCGATATACAGGAGCAGCGTGAGGAGCGCTTCCGCATCCAGGCCTCGAGTCCCAGCTATGAAACGCGTCGCTATGGCAGTGTCTCGGACGGTGGCAATGATCTGGATCTGCTCTTCCCCGATCGGGTGCGTCACAAGAATTTGCAGAGTCCGCAGAACTCGCCCATGCATCAGACGGTGCCGCTGGAGTTTAACAGGGCCGCCGAAGGACCGAGCACCTCGAGTCAGGTGGTGGAGCCCAGGCTCCAGGGTAGCGATGATGCCACTACATTGGCCGTGGATCAGCAGGAGCAGGAGCAGGGCAATGGCGAGAATGAACCGGAACCCATTGCCCCGATACGTCCGCCTATTCATTCCAAGACGAAAAACTGGTATTCGGGCTATTGCAATCGCTGGGCCTCGCTTCTGGGGGTGAGTACTCGCCACTGGAAGCCGAAAAATAGCTCTTTTAAAACGTAGTTTCCTTTTAGGCCTTCACCAAGCTGCTGGTTATGCTGCTGGTCAACTGGTACTATGCCCTCACCTGCTTCCTGGTTGTGTTCGTCGTCTGGTTCTATGTGGGCACCGCCAATCCGGCTGTGAAGCCCGGTCTTACGGCCGAGTTTAACTTCTTTGCCTGGCTTAAGAGCATTGTCTTTAGGTGCTTTGGGTGAGTCTTGAACTGGACTTAAAGCTATATATAATTCAACCTTTGCTGTCTCGCTCTCTTTGCAGCAAGCGCATGCACGAGTACGAACAGATTGTGGTGACGCCGTCGTGCCCGGGCGTGGATCTATCGCCCACGCAGCTGAACGAGCAGAACGAGGACTTCCGGCCGCGTCCCAACTATCACCACTCGTCGGTCATCGAGGGGCGACTAATCGATGACATCTAAAGGGGTTCCAAGGATCGCCTGCAATAAAATAATGATACGAGGACACACAGCTTGGACTAACCAAAAGGAAGTAAAACTAAACTATATATATATATATATGCTAGACAGGAATATTCGATATTGTATGTTTTGTATATCTGTATCTATAAGGAACCGAAAAGCTAAAGGATATGGCGACAGCAGCTGCGGTCTAGTGACTCATTTGGATTTTCCCTTAATTGATTTTTAAAAGCAGAGATCGCTGAGAGATAAGATAACTCGATTTTTGGTTTGATTGCAGAGTGATAAATGTGGAAAAAAGATAAAGAAGTCAATCAAGTAAATTTTATTTTTTGAGAGTAATGTCAAAAGTAAGAGCTTCCTTTGGAGGTTGCTCCCCTTTCGTAGGTTTTTATAATTTCGACCGCAGTTGCTTGTTCAAGTTCCGGCATTTACCACCGCCCCCCGTCCGCCTACACACACACAATACACACCGCACAACCTAACACGGCAGCAGCAGCAGCTCAGATATCTAATTTTAAATTGTAATTTTAAGTTATTTTGCTTTGCTTTCAACTGTGTTGTTCCTTCTTGTTCGTAGAGAGAGAGAGAGCGTGTGTGAATTGTTGCTAAATATGGGATATATGTATGTTTCCATGTGATACTGAGATAATAAGTGAACCAAACAAACAAACAAAAAAACGTAAAAAGTAAAAAAGAAAGAAGGGAAATCAAAACTCGATGATTTTTGGCGCCTTTGCATTTAAGAAAAGAGCACACAAAACACGAACTCACAGACACAGAGAAGCACACAAATCCAATGAAATTGTTAACACGTAACACCTAAATCTAAGTTGTGTAACCCTGATGTACTAGTAGGGATGTTGATACTATATCAGAATATCACTGTACCGATATTTTCCCTTAAAAAAAACACAAAATAAATTAAATTATTAGCCCGATTCCATTGTCA
>JAEIIM010063691.1:0-12609 GCA_018874515.1 Drosophila greeni | reverse complement strand
TTTCCTATTAATTACAGAAAATAACGACGAAAAAAGCTTACGGTTGAATTGCAGAAAAAATACCTTCAGATCCAGATTTCCTAGAATGGCCTATGGTAGATTTTGGCACTCGCTCTAATCGGTTTAAACATTCGACAAAAACGTTGTTGCCTAATTAGCATCATTATTTTTGATGGGGTCACGCAGGCAACAGGAAAGCGCTGTGAACCCGCTGCCGCTATACCTTATAGGAGGAACCGGAACCAGGAGCAATCGGGATGGCGTCGAGTCTGATAAATGGGGAAAATGCTTAGCAAAGGTAATTAATGGGAAAGTGTTCTGGAGGGAGGGGATGGGGGCCTTTAGGCGATAATTAATGCGCCTGCTAAGCACGAACATGAGTCCTCAATCGGGGGCCGTTGAGAAGTGCTTCCGGAGTTGATAAAAATTGATGCCAATTAAAAGTTGGCAATCTGTGAAGCTGTCAAAATGGGTCAAGTTTTCAAGACCGACCCCAAAAAAAAAACCCCTCCTGTCTTTGTTCTGTGTTGGCTTTGCGAGAAAACTTTGGCCCACAACAGCAACAAGAACGGCATTAAATTGCCCACAAAAGAACTCTTAATGTTTAAAACCCTCGAGCTGGGAATGAAAAACAACAATTTACGCCCCACAACTTGCCCGAGTGTTGCGCTTAATCGTCAAAAACACTTCTTATCGAAAAGCATTTCGCAACCGAACCCACCCCAGGACCCTGAAAACAGTGCGGAGTAAACTTTACTCATAAATTATTACACAAAATTAGTTAGCAGGAAGGAGTCCGGAAAGTTCACAAGAAACATCTTCAATGACTTAAAAAATTTAAAGCTTGAGAAGAAAATGAAATATGGCCGCCGAGCCAAGACAAAAAGCTAAATAATCACAGACGTGTCGGATAATAAATGATTAACGTGATGCCGAGGCAGTGGGTCGTGATGCTGGGGGTGGTGGGTTGGGTTCAGAAGGAAAGACAACCCATTTAAGGTCATTTGTATACATTGCTCCGAGATTTCAGGGTTTTGCCGGTTTAATGTTGACCATTTCAATGAACCAAATTGATATTGATGAGCCAAAACCCATTAGGGTTATGTTTTTAATAAAAAACGAACGAGGAAAATATCAATCATTATGGATACATATTTAGATGTGCTTAAAGCATAATTAATAAATTAATGGTCAGATTTGTTTTCTACTCGTAAAACAGCAGGCCAAAAATATATTTTCAACAATTTCTAATTTTACACGAATCAAACTGTAACTAAAAGCAAAAGTATAAACATGGGAAAATGTAAGAAACAAACTAAAGCTTCCGCCAATAAGGAGAGGAAGGAGAGAATTTTGAAATTTATTCTGGAGAACCGGACCTCCAAAGTGGCGGATACTCCTCCTACTCCTGTAAAGAAATCAGCCAAAGTTCCAATTACACCTAGTCCAAAGAAGACAGACCTATCATCATGTTTGATTACGACACCTTCTAAGGAGCCCCGATTGGCTGCCGGTGGGTCAACCAGGTGGAATATAATATACATTTTTAATATAATTCTTTCGTTTTGTTTCCAGGGGAGAATAATCCGGCTGTTCGAAAACCACCGATAAAAGTGCCTCGCACAGACAGCGAGTGCCAGTTTCACGCTCCTGGTCCAAAGTTTCTTACAAAACGGAACTCAAATGTGGCCGAACAAGTTCTGGTTTTGAAACCCCCAAAACCCATTCGCAAGCAGCTGAGGAACAAATGTGACTTCTTTCCAATCAAAAAGGATGATTCCGCACCCTTTAAGGATCAAATTACACAGACACTATATAGGTAAGTGTTTGCATTCACCGATTTGGTAGCACAGCTAATATTTTGTTACCTAGGGAATCCTCGGCGCAGACTTTGACCTATTTACCAGATTATGCCGCAGAACCAAATGTCCGAGAACTTTTCAAACTCCCCTCAATAGTATCTGCCGATAAGCCACCAGGCCTATATGAGGTCGAGATCTTGGAGCGTTCCCGCAAGCGATGGTCCTTCTATGACGCTGTGCAGCTCAACCGAAAGAGGTTCCAAGTCTCTGAGACGGATATAAGGTTTGAAAATTACAGGACCACGATTGAGGCCTTCGAGTGGGAGAAGTGGATCGAGCGGGAGGAGTACATACAGGAGTGCCAGATGATGCGTCTCCAGATCCTGATCAAGATGTTCGACAAGCGCGAGAGGGAGATGCACGCCGCCTCCAAGACTCGGATCGAACAGGCCTGCGAGCGTATCGAAAAGCGGCGCCAGGAGGCTTTGCACAAGAATGAAATCGCGTACCAGCGTGGCGTCCGCCGCTTGAATACCAAGATGCAAAGGAAATGGAAGAAGGAGACACCCCAGCAAGCCCTGGGACTCCCATGCTCCAACTTCTACGGCCCCCAAATAAGATTCGGGGTGGATCCAGCTCGCCGTCACTTCAGCTCGACAACCGGTCAGCGTACCTTCGACTTGCGGATGGACGAACTGGAGCAGCAAGTGATCGCTCGAAGCCTGAAGTGTCCATTCTCAAAGCTCAAAACATTCTCCCGTCCCAAACCAACTCTGGTAGAGGCAGAGAGGAACCTGTGCAACGAGGATAATCTGCAGGGCATATACACTTCGCTGAAATACTTGAGGCAGGCCGGTGAACTCGAACGCACAGCGCCCAAGTGCGTCAAGGTAAAGTTCAGGTATACTGGTGACGAAAGAAAATCATTCTACGATTATAATACGCTTTACCCAACTTTCTATGAGCGAGGAGCTGTCGAGGAAACAGTTAAACATAAACCGAGCTATCCAAAAACATATGTTTTGGAAGAACAACCTAATGTAATAGTGGGGGACTTGGCAACCGAGGACCTGCAGAATGTAATTAACAGCTACGAGGCTACGTCAATTGGTCGTTTGATGCAGTTCCTCTGGGAGGAGTCCGTTAGGTTGCATCAGCAGCGGATCCTTCACCTCATCAGCCTGCTGGCGCAGAAGGAGCGCTGGCACCGGGAGGCAGCTGAGTCGGGCCTTAGGCAGAGGGAAAATAACTTGCGATTGTTGTACGAGGAGCTGTACCAGAACTCGGTTAGGATCAGCAACGACGTCACCGATCAGTACATCAGCTCCATTCTGACGGATGATGTGGACTGCCTTGCCGGACTGGACGCCAGCGAAACGGTCACCGAGATGGCCAAGCAAATCGACGTGGATATAAACCGCTGGCTGGAGAGCTTCAAGCTGATCCAGAATCCCCTTACCTATATTCCTTTGCGAGTTATGCTGCGCGACATGGTTTCCCCGGATCTGGAGGCAGTGCTCAGGCGACACGAAAAGAATCTGATTGCCCAGTACATAGTGGAAGATGTGATCTTCGAGAGGGTGTGGAAGGAACTCGAGCCGTTCGACGTGTCCACAGCCTTGACCAGCGATTTCATCGATCGTCTGATCGACAACGACCTGTACTTGTTCTCCACGGAGAGCGAAACCGAGAGCGAAAGTCCGCGGAAGACGTCCTGGTACGAGGCCCATGCCATAATACGGAAGCTCATCCGCCAGTCGGTGCCCGGAAGACGCTGGAAGGAGGAGACCGAGCGAATCGTTTACGAAAATTACAACGACATGCTCGATGAAATTTTTGCTGAAATCCTGTACAACGAGGAGAATCCTGAACCCATGGATTCTTCCGATCTTCCTGCCGTGTTCTCACAGCGAAACCGCAATTTATCTCAGTTTATGGATACGGGTATTCAAGATATTCCTTCAAATCTATTTTATTCGAGATCGAGCCGACAAGTTACTACTCAAGTGTTGAATCTCATAAAGAAAAAGAACCGTTTGTCATCATTGCAGCAGGCGGCTAATCCCTATGACCAAACCAGATATGTCGTCATGGAGACCTATAAGTATACGCCGGATGTCCCTTCCACGAGTATATCATCAGATCAATACGATGGGATCATCTCTCCTCTGATCGACGCCATTCTCCCTCCACTGTCGTCAGCCAGTGACTAACTGAGCCATTTTATATACTTTTACTATCTCTATATTTTGAATAAATAAATAATTATGTCTGGTAAAATTTTATTTATATAAGCATAGTTTCTATTATTGAAAGATAACAATGTCTCGAATTCCTGCATGGTATTGAGCTCGTTGCGTGTGAACTAAAAAAATGTAATTGCACTTCCCTTAGGGGGTTATCGAGGCTATCGATTGGCCCAGCAAACAAGTTGAGCGCTCCCTAGCAGCGGGACGGTTGCCTGGCAAGGAGCAAATCCTGACTACTAACCCAATGCTTCACACAACCTGAAATACCTTGAGCCTGAATGGCAGCAAGCCAGCTCAACTCAAATAACCCAGTAAGCCACTTACATAACAACAGACAACAACCAAATCTCAAAATCATAGTAAAACACCCATGAACACAAGAAACCCACAAGAAAATACGTACTTAAAGATACCGACAATTAAACAACAAGAAAAGATTAAGAATGCCATCAGCCAAGGAAAAGACTTTGCGCAAGGAACGAATCCTTCAATTTATTCGCGAAAACCGGCAGACCACCCCAACTCAAATTCAGGAAAAGGATGAGAGCTCTTTAAGGCATAAAAAACGCGTCACATTCAACCATGGCAAGCAGCAGAGCAGTCCTGGAGATGTGTTAAAGGTCAAGGAAAAGGAGAGGCTCTTTGGACAGGGTCTAACTTCGTGCTTGATTACCAAATCCTCGGATACCAGAGTGCAAGCGGGCAGTAAGTCCTACTACGCGGTGTCTGCCTTCCTTAGATTCTCAGATAATTTTCATTCTAGGTGCACACGTGCCGGTGGATCATGTTGAGAAGCTATCCCGCAGAGGCAGCGATAGTTCTGCGAATTCAGGCTTCAACAGGAGACCATCCAATGTCAGAATAACCGCAGGTAGGTTCTTGTAAAAATTATAAACCTTAAAAGTGTTTATTTATAAATTTTGCAGGCGAAAACAATCCTGCCGCTCGCAGTGTTATGAAACTGCCGCGAACAGACAGTGAATGCCAATTCAAGGCACCGGGTTTCAACTTTCTTAAAAGTCGAAACCCTGAACTCTCGCCTCAAGAGGTCAGGCTGAGTCCCGTGAAACCCATCCGAAAGGAGTTGACGAACAAGTGCAATTTCTTTCCCAGATATGCGGACAATCGACCCTTCAAGGATCAGACCACACAAACACTATATAGGTATGGCCAAAGATAATATCGGGGAAACAAAATCCGCTACGTAAAACCTTATTTCCAGGGAATCCTCTGCTCAGACCTTGGCCTATTTACCGGAGCTCAGCAACAAGGAAAATGCTGAAACCCTCGAGCTGTTCTCCCTAGCCAAGTTACTGCCCGGCGAAAAGCCCCCAGGACTGCACGAGGTTGAGATCTTGGAACGTGCCAGGAGGCGGTGGCTTTTCCAAGAGGCCATCAAGATGAACTCAAAGAGGCTGCTCATGAAGGCTAAAAGTGTCGCCAGGATGCCCGCATTTCAGACCCTGGTTGAGGCCTTCGAGTGGGAGCAGTGGATCCAGCGTGAAGAGTCCATCCAGGAGTGTCAGATGATCCGGCTCCAGATCGTGATCAAGATGTTCGACAAGCGGGAGAGAGAAATGCACGCCGCCTCCAAGATACGAATCGAACAAGCCTGCGAGGGCATCGAGAAGAGGCGTCAGGCGAGTCTGCGGAAGAACGAGAATGACTACCAGCGAGAAATGCGACGCTTGCACTTCAATCTGGCCAACATGTCAGGAAAGTGGAAGAAGCAGAGCCCCCTGCAAGCTGTTGGTTCCCCGTGCTCCGAGTTCTACGCTCCGCTGATAAGGCACGGCGTCGATCCTGCACGTCGAAGTTATCAGCCACTAACCACACGCCGCGCATTCGACATGAGGATAGATGACCTGGAGAAGCGTGTGAACATGAAGAATGTGCAGTGTCCGTTCAGCAAGCTGAAGGAGTGGTCCAAGCCCAAGGAGCATATCAGGGAGTACGAGCAAAACTTCTGCAACGACACCAATCTCCAGAAGCTCTACGAGTCCCTGAGAGCCCTGAGAACGCAGGCGGACTTCAGACTGCACCCGAAGTGTCTGAAGAAACGAGTGCCACCGAGGCAACGATCGCGCAGCACCACCTCGAGCGAGTTGTTTGACAGCAGGAAGTTCTCTCGCTACAGTCGCCACTCTAGCAGGATTTCAGAACGGACAAATTATGAAACCAAAGTCAAAAAACCCAAGCGAGTATCGCCTCCAGCGTTCCAGATGATCTCAAGGGGACAACAGGATCTTGAGAATCTAATTCACACCTATGAAGGAACCTACATCGGCTCGATCATGCAATTCCTTGCCGACGAAATGAACAAGCTCAAGGAGCAGCGCAAGCTCCACCTGTTGTCCCTCCTGGCTCAAAAGGAACGCTGGAGACGGGAGGCGAAAGAGGCGGGAGAGAGGCAGCAGGAGAGCAATATGCGGCTACTGTACGAGGAGATATTCCAGCATTCCCAATCCGGGCTCCAGGATACCTCGCAGCAGTATATCGATTCCATAATGCCGAGGGACATAGATGACATAATGGCGGACGAAGCTGCGCAGACGGTCACCGAGATGGCCAAGCAAATCGACGTGGATATAGAGCGCTGGCTTGAGAGCTTCAAGCTTGTCCAGAATCCCCTCACCTATGTTCCCTTGCGGATAATGCTGCGCGACATGGTTTCTCCGGACGTTGAGACTGTGATCAAACGTGCCGAAAATATTCTTGTTACGCAGTACATAGTGGAAGATGTGATCTTCGGAAGGATCTGGGAGGAGCTCGAGCCGCGCGACATAGTCTCTACGTTGACCAGCGATTTTATCGATCGACTCATTGACAACGATCTGTACTTGTTCTCCTCGGACAGCGAGAGCGACAGTCCGCACAAACCCTCCTGGCACGAGGCCAATGCCATAATACGAAAGCTAATCCGACAGGCGGTGCCCGGCAGACGCTGGATGGAGGAGGCGGAGAGGATTGCGACTGAAACCTATAACGGTCTGTTCGACAACATATTCGAAGAAATCATAGACAAAATCGAGAATCCGCCGGCTGTCCGCTCCTCCGATCTCATCATGGTGGTCCCAAGTATTGCTATGTTTAAGGTAATGCCAGTCAGGCCACCACGGCCAGACACGGTAGAAAAAGCGGAATCTTTCGAGTCAGCAACAAATAGCATGTATTTGAAGGGCGAATTTCTGAACTTGGTTAAAAAGTACAAGGACGACAACATTACCAAGGTCCTGCAGACCGATGAGCTGCTGGCAGTAGATTCCGAAAATTCCGCAATATTTGATACTTTCGTTAAAAGCCAGAAATTGGTCAAGAAGTCAATAGTCCAACCCCCTAAAGACATGTTTAAAGTTTTGAAAGTGGTAGATATCGAGCCAGTTGAAAATCGAAACAGTTCTTCCGGCCCCACTATTGAACCCGATAGAGATTTGAAGCGCGAAGAAGTGAGCCTAGAAACGCCAGAGTCTAGAAAAAGTATTGAAGAAGAAACCGAGGAAATAGAATTGGGAACAACGAACCTTCAGGAAACTAAAGAATATGATGAAGTTGCAGAAGCTGCAGAAGCTAACGATACTGATGAAACTGAAGAAACTGAAGATTCCTCGGTAGAAGACACCAGATTAGTCTATCCAAAACTACAATCTATAATCTTTAGTTTTCGATAATTTGATCTAGATATTTTTAACACGCCCTTCTCATTACCTTGGAATACCAAAAAAAAAAATAAATAATTAGCTTAGGAAAATAGCCTGTTTTGTTTTCTTTCTTGGCCCAGACCACGTAAGCCTCGCAACAATTCAAAAAATAGCAATCCTAATATTTTATTAAAGTCTACTTTGGAAATAGTATGCTATACTTATACAGAAAATAGCTGCATCGGAGAACGGTCTTTTTAATTTAGTAAACTCATCACAGTAGCCTGGATACAACACAAATAAAATTAATAATGTCATAAAGCTCATTACCAAATGCAACATCCACCGAAACACTTGCACAATAAAACGAACAAAAATATAACAAAATAACACATAATAACATCCACATAATAACATAATGCCACTATATAAACGACAAAAAAAAGATCTGGAGAAAGACGCAGGACCCATGAACACCTCAATTTTTCTCCAGGCGTCTGAACGCCAAAACAGCAACAAACGTGTCTCCTTCTGCAAGCCGCGGAGCAAGGACCAAGGTGCAAAGACGGGAACGAAGTCCGGAGAAGAAGAACTGTCATCATGTTTGATTGCCAGCACTCCCGAACTACGCTTACCAGGCGGTATGTCCCTTGCAAAAATCTAATGAAATATATGAATGACATCCTTAATATTTCCAGGGGCCAACGATCCAGCCGTACGGAATGTTGGAAAGCTGCCTCGCACTGACAGCGAGTGTCAGTTCAATGCCCCCGGATTCGCGTTCCTCAGGGCACCGGACACAACGGTCAACACCCACGAGGTCAAGATGAGTGCCAGCATCGCAATGAACAAGGAATTAAAGCACAAGTGCGACTTCTTCCCAAAGTATGTGGACCCGAGACCGTTTAAGGATCAAATCACCCAGACACTTTATAGGTAAGCCGAGTGGGAAATAACCTATGCTTGCTCAACGTCTCTTGCCCCTTAGGGAGTCCTCTGCACAAACCCTGCCTTACTTGCCAGGGGTGTCAGATGCAGAAAAAGCCGACACCCTGGAGCTCTTTTCCCTGCCAGCTGTATTGAGCGGTGATCATCCGCCTGGACTCCACGAAGTTGAGATTCTGGAGCGTGCCAGGAAGAGGTGGTCCTTCAGCGATGCCCTCAAGGCAAACCTCAGTAGGCTCAATAAAAAGGCCAGAAAGTTGGCTGTAACCACCAAGTACAAGGCCATTCTGGAGGCATTCGAGTGGCAGCAGTGGGTCGAGCGGGAGGAGTACATCCAGGAGTGCCAGATGATGCGGCTGAACATTGTGATCAAAATGTTTGACAAGCGGGAGCGGGAGATGCACGCCGCCTCAAAGTCGCGGATTGAGAACGCCTGCGAGCGCATCGACCAGCGCCGCCAGGCGGGGTTGCGCAGGAACGAGATCGAGTTCCAGCGGGGAATGCGACGCCTGGAGGTCCAGGTGGCCAAGACCCCGCGGAAGTGGGTGAAGCAGACTCCCATGCAGTCTCTGGGGTCCCCGTCCTCCGAGTTCTACGGTCCGAAGATGAGGCACGGCGTCGATCCTGCACGTCGACACTATGAGTCGACCACCGGACGCAAAGCTTTCGACATGCGGATCGACGACCTGGCAAAGCGAGTGAACATGCACAACCTGCAATGTCCGTTCAGGAAGCTCAAGAACTGGTCCAAGCCCAAAGAGTATGTCCGCGAGTATGAGCAGAACTTCTGCAACGAAGCCCACCTACGGAAACTCTACGAGAGCCTGAAAACGCTCAGAACTCTGGCCGACCGGCAGAAGGAGGAACCAAAGTGCCTCAGAAAACGATGGTGGGGTGCAAATGAAAGAACGCCCTCCCAAATTATTCTTGCCAGACTGACGGACCTATACGAGACTGATAGTTACGTCTACAAGCCTCCCAAAGTAGAGAAGCGGGTGCTGACCAAACCAAAGAGCTACGACACTATAGCTCCGAACAGCATGTACCAACTGTTAAGGGTCGAGGGCAAGGTTCAGGAAATGGAGACCATGCTCAACGTGTACGAGGGCTCCTACATTGGCTGGGTCATGCAGTTCCTCTCGGAGGAGATGACTCGCCTCTGCCAGCAGCGCAAGCTGCACTTCTTCACGATTTTGGCGCAGAAGGAGCGCTGGCGGCGAGAGGCAGCCGAGGGAGGATTGCGGCAGAAGGAGAACGAACTCAGGATGATGTACGAGGAGCTGTTCCAGCATAGCAACGTGGTCAACAATCAGATATCGGACGAGTACATAAGGCAGATTCTTCGGAAGGATATGTATAGTATCGCAGACGACAAGGCTGCTGCGACCGTCACGAAACTGGCGAAGGATATTGATGCAGATATCGAGAGGTGGCTCGAGACCTTCAAGATGATCCAAGACCCCCTCACATTTGGGCCTTTGAGGTATTTACTTGCCGGCATGGTAAGTCCCGATATGGAAGATGCCCTGGAGCGCCACGAGAACTCCCTAATTGCGCAGTACATAGTCGAGGATGTGATCTTTCCGAAGTTGTGGACCGCACTGGATCCGTTTGACATAGCCACCACTTTGACCAGCGATCTGATTAGCCGTCTTATCGACGATGATCTCTACATGTTCTCCTCCTCCTCGGACAGCGAAACCGAAGGACCGCGCGGACCTTCCCGGCACGAGGCCAATGCCTTAATTCGAAAGCTAATCCGACAAGCGGTGCCCGGCAGACGCTGGATGGAGGAGGCGGAGAGGATTGCGACCGAAACCTATAATAGTCTGTTTGACGATATATTTGACAAGATTTTTGATAAATCCGAGAATCCGCAGACTGTCCTCTCCTCCGATCTGTGCTCGGTGTGCCAAAATGTGTCAATGTATAAGATACGCCAAATAAAGCCAACGTTTGTGAAGATGATCTCGAATGAAACAGTGCCACATGACAATTATTTGCAAGCTCAATTTCTAAACTTGATTAAAAAAAGTTCGTAAAAGGTGCTGCAGGCCGATGAGCGTCTGACAAAGGATTCAGGAAACTTCGACATCATCTTAGATACCTGAAAAAAAAACAAAAATTGCAACGCAATCGGAGACAGACTTAATGGGCATTTTGAGTGTTGTAGATAATTATTGTGATAATCTGAAATGTTTGGATTGAACCTGTTTCCGATGTGCAATGCGAAGGAGCAAGAGAAGAAGCGCCAGGATATTATTGAAGGAGAAAACGGGAAGAACCATTTGGTAACCACGCAGATTGAAGAAGCTGAAAATGCTGAAGAAGAATCCCCGGTAGTTCATCATATATTCTATGCAGGGTCCCAATCCACGATCTTAAGTTTTCGATAATTTGATCAAGATTGTATGTTTAACACGACATTCTCATTAACAATTGGAATAACAATTGGAAAAATAATTAAAGAGCCTTAAAAGAATATTTCTTCTCTCTTAGTTTCATTTTTGGCCCAGACTTTACTTAAATTTTAGCCTCGGCAGAATTTTTTAAAAAATACACTCAAATCAATCTGTTGTGTGAAGTCACAATTCGATTAGAAACTCAGCTGGCACAGCAGAGCCGTGCCGCGGATTATCCAATGGGAGGTCGGAGTCTTGGGATTGCACAGCAGCAGCATGGCCACCACGAAGTTGGTACTGTGCCCAGTGGTGGACAGGACACCCCGCCTCTCGGCTGTCTTGTACATGGGACAGAGGTAATTGTGCCGCTCGGGCAGATCCACCCGCTTGAGTGGCTTTAGCCAGATCAACGGCATAGTATCGAACAGTTCCCTGGGGCGGGACTCGGCTAGATACTTGCCAGCGCGATCCCAGCGTGCGCCCTCCAGGAAGATGCCGTACACGTAAACCCCATCCTCCGGTGCCGTCACTCCCTTCATTTGGCTCTCCTCCAGCTGCAGGACCTCGTAGTCGAAGGCCAGCAAATCAATGGATATGACGTACTTCCTAGCGTAATTCTGCTGGGCTCCCGTGAGGAAGGCTTGGGTAAAGAAGAAACCGGAAAGCCAAAAGGTCGGGGGAGCTCCGTTGACATACCAGTTCTGTAAGGATAATAATATATAACGCAGTTGAAGGAGCCCAATGCCTTATTTGGCTTACCTGAAGGAACTCAAGACGTCGAAGGAAATCGGTAATATAGCTGCCCAAGGGCTTAAGACTTGGGTACGATTTGCCCGCCCACATGGCAGGTATTTTGGCTATCAACACAGACTTGTACACGGCTTCCACAGCGGCAGACATAACAACCAATCCTGTAAATTATAATACGATGATACGATAATATTAATATTAATATTACTTAATAAATTCTAAGGTTGTTAAAAACGAAAAATAAAAAAAACATGCAATTTTAAAATAACTCAGAATGCTCTTTATCTTTCTATTTGGCTTTTGCACACAAATTTCAAGAGATCTCATGACACGTTACTCATCTTATGTATTATATACCAAGTCATGGGTTATAGTATAATACAGTTATACAGAAAATAAAAACAGTGGAAAACGGTCTTCTAGATTTAGCAAATTCATCAGAGTAGCCTGGATAAATCACAAAAATAATTAATCAAGTCAGAATGCTCATTAGTAAATGCAACATCCACTGAAACACTTGCACACCGAAACTACAAAAAATACAAAAATAATAATAAAACTTACATAATTACATTCACATAATAACATAATGCAACTATATAAAAGACCAAAAAAAGACCTGGAAAAAGAAAGAGGATCCGTGAACACCTCCATTTTCCTTCAGCCGTCTGAACGCCAAAACAGCAACAAACGTGTCTCCTTCTGCAAACCGAGGAGCAAGGATCATAGTGCAAAGACGAGAACGAAGTCCGGAGAAGAAGAGCTGTCATCATGTTTGATTGCCAGCACTCCCGAACTACGCTTACCAGGCGGTATGTCCCTT
>JAEIIM010063682.1:0-19060 GCA_018874515.1 Drosophila greeni | reverse complement strand
GATCGCCTGATTTAATATGTCAGAAGTAACGGTCCCGAAAAGAGGGGAACGAAATAGAGCTTTTGATTGGTCAATTCAAATGTAAACAAAGAGCGGCCATCTTTAAAATTAAACAAAAATCCGTTACTTGAATGCAACTCTGCGAACCCTGCAACTACTTGCAGCTGGGCGCCTGCCTGCTGTTTATGTTCGCCTGGTATTCAGAAATCACCAACTTGTTGAAATTATGTGGCTTAAGCCAGCATTTGCGATAAACAAAAACAACAATCACAAGTAAATTTACAAAAACAACAACCACTAGTAAATTTACATTTACTAGTGGTTGTTGTTTTTGTTTATCGTAAACCCGAGCTCAGCCGTTTCGCCCATACAAATTCTTCCAATCCATGATTTCTGTACCAGGCGCGCAGAAACTTCAGCAAGCAGCTGATCGCCTGACTTAATATGTCAGAAGTAACGGACCCGAAAAGAGGGGAACGAAATAGAGCCTTTTGATTGGTCAATTCAAATGTAAACAAAGAGCGGCCATCCTTAAAATTGATCAAAAATCCGTTACTTGAATGCAACTCTGCGATTAATATGTCAGAAGTAACGGTCCCGAAAAGAGGGGAAAGAAATAGAGCCTTTTGATTGGTCAATTCAAATGTAAACAGAGAGCGGCCATCCTTAAAATTGATCAAAAATCCGTTATTTGAATGCAGCTTGCTGAATTGGCAAACAGCTGATCGCAATTCACTTGCTGCTGGGCGCCTGCCTGCTGTTTATGTTCGCCTGGTAGGCAAAAATCATGAAATTGTAAAATCCATGGGGCTTAAGCCTGCATTTTTGATAAACAGCAGTAACAACTACTACCAAATTTACACCCAAATTCAGCAAACAAAATCCTTTTTTTTTCTAGTTTTCCTAAAAATTCAAATTTAACTGAAAGCTGTTTAAACTAGGCGACACTCTTATTCCATGGCAATCCTGCATCCTAAAGTGTGCCCCTGTTTCGTGGAGCGGCTACCCTTTGCTTCGATTTCGGAAATCAAAGTAGGCAGCAGGGGGCAATCCTACTCCAACACACTTGTCACTGCCGTTTCCGTCCGGGTCAGTCGTTCATTCGTTCACCAGATTCTCACCTTCGTAGACCTAGTTTTCTCAAACCTTTAAAAACCAAACACTTTTCAATTGTTGCCTTGCCTGGCATTCAAATTTGATTTTGTAATACTTTTTTCTATCGGCCGTGCTTTCATCTTTCGTTCGGCAACGAAAGATTTTCATAGTTCCTAGCTTATTCAGTGTTTTCTTATTGTATTGGTGATATTTTTCTGTTTCTCTTGAAAATGGAGAAGAGCAAGAACAACAAGGCCAAGGGCGGTGAGTACGGCAAGGCACACGGGAAAGCCAGAGAATCAAAGGGCGGAGGACACCTAAGAACTAATCGGCAGCTATTTCATATATATTTTATTTTTTGGATAATTTGCAGGTAGTTAGGCAGTATTGTGCAAAGTCTACAGCTTTCTTCTGTTAATTCACGTATTAATTGGTAGGATTCTTCGGCTAAATGTACTTAAAAAACGTTTTATCTAGAATTTTCTGCATAAATTCAAGAAAAATGCACACATCGCACGCACACATGCGCAAACGTCAAGTTATTCTTCCTCCTCTCCTCTTCACATTCATTTTTGACAGTTAACATGCACTTGCACACATACATACGCATACCAAGAAGCTCGGCCATAATCGCCATATTGTCTCTCTCTCTCTCCTTGTTTGGCAGTTGTCAACACATACGCTGTCGTGTATGCATGTGTGTGTAATCCTTTTTCCCTCTTCCTCTCCTTTCTTCCCCCCTCCTCTTTAGCAGGCAAAAACATGGCCCGCGGCGAACAGGCCCCTCTCGGCCCAGTCAGTGTTTTGCCGGGTAATTCCGAGCCGGTGTCCCCCGAGCCAGCCAGCCAGCACATGGTGACCCTGAAGCCCAAGTTTCTGCCCAACCTCAACGGGCTGATGTTCCCCAAAATGGTCTACGAGCAGGCCAAGCGCCTGGTGATCACGCCGCTGCTGACCTATCCCCACGACCCCGTGGCCGCCCTGAAGATGCGCGGCGCCCGCTGCGCCACCTTTGAGCTCCCCAAGGATATGTTTCCGCGTGGCGCTCCCATCTGGAAGATCACCTTCCTGCCGCAGGAGCTGCTGCCGATGGGCTTCGATGCCGGCGGCGTCTTTGGCACCGGCGTCCTGGCCCGCAAATACTATCCCACGGACCTGCTGAGCGCCGATCACAAGGGCCAAACGCCGGCCCTGTTCATCGGACACCGCTGCTCGGACTACATCCTGCCCAAGGGGGTCCAGGGCGCCCAGGCCAAGGGCAACGGCAAGGGCACCAGGGGCCAGGTGCAGACGCCCCCCAAGCGCATCCAGCCGCTGACACCGGCTCCGCCGCCCTCGCCGGCCTTCATGCGCAGCATACTCAAGCCCAGTCTGGCCGTCACGGCCGAGATGGACCGCCTCCTGGGCCTGCACAACATCTCCGTGCTCGAGATGGTCATCATGCCGGCCTTCCGCAAGGCGCCCTCGCGCTACCCCATCGCCGTGCCCATGCAGATGCAGTACAACATGTACGCGCCGGACATGAGCAAGGTCATCTTCGCCATGCAGGACATTGGCCTGATCAGCGTGGCCATCGTGTCCACCATCCACCAGCCGAACGTGCCGGAGGTGGCGCTGTCCACCATGGACAACGAGCCGTGTCCGCGGTTCGAGCTGCCCGCCGCCATCTTCCCGGCGGACACCAACCGGCTGGGCCCGCGCTTCCTGCCGCAGCGCTTCCTGCCCGACTTCTGTGACGCCGGCTGCGTCTTTCCGCCGGGCTCGCTGCCAGACTCCGTGTTCCAGGGCGCCCTCCGCAACAACTACGACCTGGCGCAGCACCACTACTCGATGACGCCGCCCCTGTTCGTGGGCCGCAGCAAGTCCAAGCAGCAGAGTGGCAAGGAACCGCTCTACAGAATAGACTCCATCGCCATGCAGCTGAAGAAGCTGGCCCTGAGGAACATAGCGGCCACGAAGCAGAACCCCAGCACATCGGTGCCCCTGCCCGAGAGCACCAAGCGCACCAACGACTTCAAGCTGTCGGTGGCCGGCGGCAAGCCCAAGGGCTTCGTCCTCATCGAATCGGACCATGTGCCGCGCGGGGCCATCCGGACGGACTTCTTCGGGGCCTTCCTCATGGGGTGCTTCTTCAAGATCACACCGGAGATCAAATGTTTATATGATTCCTCATCCGAGTCGGAGGAGGATAGCGAAGAGCAGGAGATGCAGCCGGAGACTGGACTAAAGGAGGATAAAGCTAGGCAGGAAGCTCCGAAACCGGAAGTTGATGTTGCAAAGCCGGAGGAAGCTGAGAAAGCGGAAGTTAAGACAGCTAAGAAAGCTGAGCAAGCGGAAGCAGAGCTAGTGGATGTCGAGGAACTCGACTCTGACGAAGCGGAAGTCGAGGAACTGGACACCGACGAAGCGGAAATGGAGGAACTCGACACCGAGGAGGCCGAGTCCGATCTCGAAGCTGAATCCGATGTCGAAACGGAGGTCAACTCCGATGACTACGAGACCGAAGAGTTCATAGCCGAGGAGTGCGAGTCCGAGGACTGCGACTCCGAGGGCTACGAGGCCGAGGAGGTGGAGTACGCCGAATACATGGCCTCCAAGTGCGAGACCGATGACTCCGATGACTCGGACCAGACGGAGGTGATGATGTCCCAGCATGGAGTGCAGCCCTTGGCTAAGAAGTCCAACCTGAACGGTAACCCCAGGACCTTCATAATGATAGTTAAACCCTAAAGTTAATCCTTTTCCCCTTTTGCAGGTGCACTTACCGATGATACCGATACCGATACCGATGGCAACGAAAACGAAATCGAAAACGAAGACGAAGACGAAGACGAAGAGGAAGACGAAGACGAAGAAGATGACAACGATAACGAAAACGCCGAGTCCTCCGCCACCTTGTGTCCTGGTTGCTCCAAGATCTACAGCTACTTCACCGTCGACAGCAACCTGGATGACATAGCCGAGGCCGCCGGCAACCTGGACACCGCCCACTTCGAGGTCATAGTGCATCCCTCCGAGCTGCCGGGCATGAACGTGGAGCGCGCCGTGGAGCAGTTCCGCCAGGTGCTGAAGTGCCGCAACGATATCCGCGCCAAGATGACGGGCATGATCAACGCCCACGTCGCCCAGATGGAGGCGGACAACAAGCTGATGATGACCACTCCCGCCCCGCCGGTGGTGCCCAAACGCACGATCCGCAAGCCGTGCTCGCACTGCGGCAAGCAGCACTAGAAATCGAAATCGAAATCGAAATCGATATCGATATCGATCGCATTTAGCGCATATCGTTTTACGCATGTACAATATAAATATGACTTTTAATGGTTTCTCAATTTTATTCAGGGGCTTTCTCGGCTCGTCTCGTCGCACTCCCGACTCGTGTACATACAATAAGTTTAGCTTTGCGTTTTGGGTGTAACTATAGAGTGTGTGTGTTCCGGGCGGCTGTGTGTGTGTGTGTGGGCTGTGCTTTAATCGGAAATCGTAATCGTAATCGTTAATTGTTAATCGTAAATCGTCTCGATTTGTGTGTTTTTGTGGAGTATTTATTATAGAGTCTGGGACGCCGAACCAAAACATCTAATTTGTATAGCTAGCAAAAAAAAATTAAAGGAAATCGAATGGGAAAATACCTATAAGTATAAATATATATCGCCTTCGGTGTATTTACAATCCCTAATAATATTCAAATTAAATATATATTATCTCTCGTGTCTTTTCTCTGTTTTTAAAAAGGAAACTCAAACGTTTAAAACTCGATCAACTCGATTGCTCTAGAATTCGATGGAAACACATGTATTATTTACCAATTAGGAGACAACCTTTTGCTTTTAATTCTCTTTGTTTCGCTCAATTTTGTTTGCTTCAATTACAAATTAACTTCACAACTGTAAAAACCTTAAACATACAGATGTAATTGCTACAGCTAGGGCGCCCTCCGACCCCCAGGAAGTCCTGGGACTAACTTCCGGTGCAGGCAGGGTTGCCAGGTTCGAGGGGGAAACGAAAGACAACGAAAGCCACCTAGCTCTGCCCTGCCTCGCCTTATTACATAACGTCTCTATTGTATAATAATTAATTAATTAGGGGGTGTGTTATGCAAACTAATTCCTACGCAATTCACAATTCGCTTTTCGTTTATTTGTGTAATCTGTTTTTATGTTGCATTAACCGTAGTTATATTTTATATATATATTAACTATATAAACTTTTTATTCATTTTTTACATGCACAATCTCATGAGGCCAAAACGTAGACAATTTTGTTAATATATCGTGTGTGTCGGTAGTGTGTCGTGTCGTGTTACTCGTTACTCGTCACTCGCCACTCGCCACTCGCTCTCTTCTGCCTTTTTGCTTTTACCTAAGGAAAAAAAATCTATAGATTAGGGTCCTAAGACTTATCTTTAGAGAGACCGAACGAAACTGAACTTGCTCGCCGCCTGCTCACTTCTTCATATAGCATATGTATATATTTATTTTATATATATATTTATAAGTCGTACTAGATTTCTTGCTAAACGTTTCCTCATTTTCTGACCGGAGATTTGCTGACAACAGACAATCGCAATACATAATCCGTGTGTGTGGCTGTGTTTCGTATTCATATCAGAAGTATGCGCGTAATATATGTATAAAGGGCGTGTGTGTAATATCAATTAACTGTTAATTGCCAGGTTGCTTTCTAGGGTGCTCGGGGACACGGACAAGGATGGGGGACAGAGATTGCCTGGCACATCCTTCTCCCATCCCCCGACTTCCTCCGCCTCCGCAAAACAACATACAAAACATAGGGGGGAACACGCGGGCCGGAGGCGGAGGAGGCCGGGGACAGCAGCAGGCGGATGATTGGAGATTTGGAGAGATTGTGTGGGTCGTCTTCGGAGGAGGAGGAGCTTCGGGTTGAGTGGTTCGACTAGGCTGGGAGCGGCCTCGCAGCTCCAATACTTGCTTAGATCTGCCCAACCAGCTCCTGTATGCTGCGCAGTAAGTCTTCCATATTTCACAAGAGATCCCGGTGGAACACCCAGGTGTGTTTTGTGTGGGCAAACTTGTGCGACAGCCACTGCGACTCCAGCAGGTTGAAGCGGTCCTGGCTCAAGTACAGCGGTTTGCCGCGTCTGTAGGTAGGGATTGAAGGAAAGATTTGAACACACATTCATCTCAGGCTTTAGCAACACTCACTTGAGATCGCGATCCTCCTCATCAAAGTCGTCCAGGTAGAGGGAGCCCCACAGGCAGGCCCGACGGCCGCGTATTACAATGATGTACGTCGAGGTGACCACCAGAAAGATGCCAATGCCGCCGCCACAGGATAGGGTGTGCTGCACAAGACACACACAAAACATTATAATACAGATCAAACTCTAGTAACTGGCAGCCACTCACCCGCACCGCCTCGCAGCAGTCATTCTCCGCACAACAGTTCTGTTTAAGGCACACAATCGTCCCGCACAGCAGGCAGATGGAGCTCTCCTTGGGCACCTTGTAGCAGTTGAGGCAGGGCCGTTCGTGGTAGTACTGCCGGGAGAAGGATATACAGATTTAGCTTTAAGATTCCAGATCCCAATTAATGACTCACCGTAAACAAGCGCTCGTACTCGCGCGGCAGCTCGAGCAGCCGCGGCTGCTGCCACAGCGAGTGCTGGTTGATCAGCACCAACTCCCGCACCGTGTCCGTCGGCGGCCGCACGTCCATCAGCTGCTGGCACCAGAACTGCGGCAGCGTCTGCTCGGTGCCGGGTATGAAGCACAGGCCCTTGCTGGCATTGAAGCAGTCCCAGTCCATGGAGTCGGTGACCAGTTCCAGGTAGTAAACGAGGCGCACAAATTCCAGCGGCGGCGCCGAAATCTCCGGCATCTCGTGGTGGTACAGATGCTGACGCAGCAGGGCGGCCACGCGCAGGAAGGGCAGGCACAGCGTCTGCAGTTGCAGCTCCATGGACTTGAGGTTGACCTCGGAGGACGAGGAAGATGCTGCTGCTGCTGCGGATGAGGAGGCTGTTGCTGCGGTTGGGGAGGCGACAATAACCGTGACGCCCGAGGATGTTGAGGCGGCCGCTGCCGCCGCAGAGCTGCTGGTGCTGGGTATGCTGTCTCGTCGCAGATGCGACAGCTTGTTCGTGTGCCCCAGCACCAGGGCCATGGCCTTGCCCAGCTGCGAGGAGTTGGCCTGCTGCTGATGGTGGTGGCCCCCCACAAGGCGGCGGCGTGTGTAGGTGGAACCAGCTGTGGCGGAGGCTTCCCCAGGGGGACTACCATCGCTGTCGGGGGTGGCGCTCCCATACGTGGCCAGTATGTGATCGCACTCGAGGTCCGTGAGAGTGACGCACAGCTGGACCACGATTTGATAGTACAGCAGGTTGTACATCACCTTCACCATGCAGGTGAAGTAGTCTGTCAGGAGAGAGAGGTGAAGAGATGAGCACGAGAACTACGGAGCATGTAATGATCACTCACCCTGATCGAGGTGCAGCGGGGCCAGCAGGATAAACTTGAGCAGCAGCGCTATGGGATCCGCCAGCAGGCTGGGTATCAGCTCCAGGCAGTGGGCCGGCAGGGGCTCCGTCTCGCTCACCGGCAGGCCGGCCAGCGAGGCCCAGCTGCTCCACAGCGGCCACTCGACCAGCACTCGGACGTGCACCGAGAGCACGTGCAGCAGCGGCACAATGCAGTCGCGCTTCGGCTTGTAGCGCGTGGCGTTCGCCGAGCAGAGGGAACCGCCGCGCTGTATGATCTCCGCCTCCAGGTTGGTGCGCGCAATCGAGGTCACGAAGATGAACAGCTTGCGGAAGGTGATCGAGGCGCACTTGACCTTGCGCTGGGCTATGTTGGTCATCACCTCCATGGCGTGGCCCATGGCCTCTGTGAGCTTTGTGGGCTGCTAAAGGGGGGGAAATAATGTTAGAAGGGATAAAGAAAGGATCCCTGATCGCTGTACTCACCGGTATCGTCTCGTTCTCCTTGATCAGATCCGTGAGGTCGGCCACGAGGCGCTCGAAGGGCTGGTTGCCCGAGCGCACCAGGTGCGTGGGCCTGTCCAGCTGCGGACTCAGCGGGAGCACCGAGTTCGAGAGCTGCCGACACACGGGGCAGTAGAACTCGCCGCGGTCCTGCACCGGCTGCCGCTGGGTGGTGTACAGCGTCTTGAGGTACGCCTCCAGGCAGCCGAGGTGCACGTGGTGGCCGCACGACTGCACGTGGACGCCGTTGTCGTAGGCCATGTTGTTCGAGAGGTACCACGACTCGTCGCCGAACTTCATGCTGAGCAGCTCCGTGCGGCGCCCGAACTCGGCGGCCAGCCGGGTGGCGTGCGCCAGCTGGTACTCGTCCTCCACGTTCAGCGGCAGGGGCAGTCGCTCGGGTATGCGCCGCCGGTGGCCGACGATGCCGCTGGACTCGACCAGCACCACCAGCCCGATGGGGTTCGACTCGGTGCTGGGCGTGGTGCAGTTGCAGATGATGCAGTCGTACTCCTTCTCGCGCGGCTGCTCCTCGTACAGCTCCTCCTCGTCGTCGTCCTCCAGGCCGTAGTCCATGTTGCTGGCCGCGGCGGCCGCCGACTGCATGAACTGCTTCTGCTTGTTGGCGAAGTCCTGCATCATCTTCTGCTGGCGCTCGCGCGCCTTCTTGCGCCGCTCCTCCTTCTCCTTGGTCTCGCGCGCCTTCGCCTCCGCCTGCTTCTCGCGCTGGTTGGGCCAGAGGCGGGCGCGGATCTCGTCGATGCTCAGCGCGCACAGCTCGTCCTGCTTGGCGATCTTGCGCAGCAGGTTGCCGATGAAGAAGGGTCCGTCGCCGATCCGCGAGGCGGACACGTGGATGTTCTTGTAGTTGCGCATGCCCCCGCTGGCACTGCCGCGTCCCCGCTCGGCCAGGGCGGTGCTCGAGGTGCTGGCCTCGTTGCAGTCCACGTCCATGGAGTCCTCGGCCGACGAGGCGCGCTCCTCGCCGTCGCTCAGCGAGAAGCTGTCCAGCGTGCCCGAGAGCTGCGAGTGCAGCTTGAGCAGCAGCGACAGGATGCTCTCGTCCAGGTTCAGCTCGTCCTTGTTGCTGCTGCCGCCGCCGATGGCAATGTCCACGGACCGCTTGCGCGCTCCGCCAGCCTCATAGTTCATCCGTCGGCCGCCGCCTCCGCCGCCGCCACTGCTGACGGCGCCGCTGACGCCCGAGGTGAAGCCACTGCCGCCGCCGCCGCCGGCGCCGGCATTCGATGGCACGATGTCCATGTTGACGCTGCTGCTGGGCACGGCCACGGGCTGGACCCGCTGGAAGGGCAGCAGCATGCCGCTGCCCGTGGGCGTGGTCGGGGAGAACATCTCGTTGCTGGCCTGCGGCGCGTGCGTGATCCCAGCAGCTCCACCGGCTCCGGGTCCGGCTCCAGCTCCGGCTCCCCCGTTGTTCGTCTCGGCCAGCAGGAGGTCGCGGCGTATGGCCACCTCCATGCCGCTCTCCGGCAGCGTGATCTGCTGCAGCGGGAAGTGAAAGTCGAGCGCGGCGGCGGGACTAATGTCCATGGCATGGTCGTCGCCGTCCCTCAGCAGCTCGTCCTCGTTGCTGTCCTGCCGGATCACAACGCCCGTTTCGGCGACCACCGAGAGGTCGGGCGGCAGGGCCACCTCCATGCCAGGCACGCGCATCAGGGCCAGCGCCTCCGACACGCTTCGTCCTCGCACACCGCCGGCTGCCGGCAGTCCCAGGGCACCGGCGCCGGGGCCGCCGCCTACTCCTCCTACGGCGCCGCCTCTGGTGGCGTCTTCGCCCTCCGTCTCGGACTGGCCAATCATGCGCAGCGCCTGCTCCGGATCCGCGTCGACGTCGAAGTCAAGGTCCGAGTAGAAGGGGTTGGAGCGGTAGCTGGAGGTGACCACCTGGGGGTCGCGCGACTTCAGCGACACCTTCTTGACCATCTGGCGGAGGTTGCAGCTGAGGTTGTCCGTGGGATAGCACTGGAACAGCTTGGGCGGCTCCTGGCAGCCGGGGCCGTAGCCGTGATGGTAGCCCGAGCCGCCCGAGGACTCGACCATGGCGGCGGCAGGCGGGGCACCGCTGCCGCTCACGCCACTGCCGCCCACATCCTCGCTGGTCTCGACGGCGATTTCGAGCAGAAAGACGGCCAGGGCCAGCACGTGCTCAGAGACATCGCGCGTGTGGACGGCGCGGAAGAGGATCGACAGGATGGTGGAGTGGAACACGCGCGAGTTGAGGATGCGGCAGGGGTCGCTGAAGGAGCTGGTGGCGGGCAGCGCCTGCGGCAGGCGGAACGGCGGCCAGAGGTTGCCGCTCGCCGGCATCTTGTCCTTGCTCTTCACATAGTTGGTGAAGCGGTCCAGCGACGACTGGAAGTCGCGGCGGTGCACGGCGCGCAGCAGGACGTGGAGCGGGTCGTAGTGCTTCTCCCACACCTCGTCGATGGGCGTGAAGAGGCCTTGCTCCAGGTTCTCGCTGCCGCTCGACGGCGCCTTGTACACGGACAGCTTCTTGAGGAAGGTCTCGAAGTTCTTGGTGTGCACGTTGCCCGACCGCTCCGGCATCAGCTCCAGGAGCTGCGAGTGCGTCTTGTTCTCCGTGGAGAGCAGCGCGCTAATCTCGATGATGCACTGCGTGGCCTCGTCGTTGCCCAGGTTGGTGCGACTGGTCACCAGGGTGGCCAGGAAGGTGAGGAAGCCCTCCAGCATCGAGGACTGCTCCGTCTTCTGCGTCTGCTTCAGCGGCGCCGTCTCCAGCCACTGGGCCACGTCGAACAGCTCGATGGTCTTCTGCAGGAAGAAGTACTGCGGCAGGTTGGTGGCGCAGATCTGCAGGAAGAACAGGTCCATGTCGGCCATCGAGTTGCAGAAGTTCGCCTGGATGTAGGTCATGGCCTGGCCCTTGATCTGCAGTCCATTGCGCACCCATTTTCCGGCCAAGATCTCGTAGAAGAAGCTCTGAAAAGGCAATCGAAGAAATGGAATTAATATATAATTTTAAGGAATTTCATCATTAAAAAATAAATTAGCAAAAATAACGGCAACTTGGCAATTCCGATTGCCAATATCCCGCAGAGTTATCGAAGCTAGTCTTTGACACATCCGATGACCGATAGCAGCCGAGTCATCGAAACTCGTTTTGGAAATGTCAACTCTCTGAGCGGCGCAGCTGATGTGCTCGCCAAGCATGCCAGCCTGCTCGCACCAATGCCCTGACCTATGTATGCTGACTGGTGCGCTCTCTTCCCCCTGCCAACAAAAAGAACGGTTTGTGACAAAGCATAAAGCAAAGAAAAACAAAGAAAAAGAGCGTGTCTACATGAGAGTGTGTGAGTGTGTGTGTGCGTCAGAGTGTCTGACTCTGCAAGGGGCAGAAAAAGAAAAACACAGCACAGAAAGCACATCACATTTCATCTCATTTTTTTAATCAATCTCGGAGGCAGCGCAGGCAGCAGCGGTTCAAATTCGAGCCCCAGAAACCGAGCCAAACTCTCTGTTGTTTGTGGCGGCCGCATTCGCGTTTCGATTTTCAGCGGGCACAGTTGCGTGCTAGGCTTGGGTGTGTGTGTGTGTGTGTGCGAGAGCGTGCGTGTGTGTAAACAATTCCTGTATAGGCGAAATTTAATAATAATACTTAAGGCTCCCCCAGAGCCAGCGTAATCGCCACCTCCGCTCAGATTCAAAGCAAACAAACAACGCACACACGCCGCAACAGACACCGGCCACGATGGAGTTCAGAAAATGGGGACTTCCCCTGATTTTGGTCACACTACTATCTCTTAGTCAACCGCCGCCGGCAGAAGCGCTGATCGAGGACGTGCTGGACATCATCCATGTGGTCAAGGAGGTCACCTCCGGGGTGCTCAAGGCCTGGGACATTGTCCAATCCTCGCCCCTGGCGGCCAACATTGACTTTCCGCTGATGCGGGAGAAGCAGAAGAAGGTCTTGCAGCGCCTCAAAGAAGTCAGCAAGCAGATAGACAACACCGAAGAGCAGGTGAGTCAGCGGTGGTTGCGAGTCACAAGCTACTCTCATTTCCACCCCGGTTGAGATACCCTTGGTACTGAGCATTATATGGTATGAAAGTGGTGTATAAATTCCTTTTTACTCATCATTTCCTATAAATATGATGTTCCCTATAAGGGTATATTATGATCAAGGTAGCTCATGACTAAAATTATTAATTACTGAACCCACTATCTCGACTAAAACACCTAACCTTCTTCTTTTTCGGAATAACCCACTTCAGCACGCTCAATACGTTGCCTTGGCCATCGAATCGGTGACCAGCTATATGCACAACAACGCCCCCATTATGGCCAAGATGAACGATATCACGGACACCATCAACAGGATCTCATCGCGCTACCAACAGATGCAGAACTACGAGGCCCACAAGGACAAGCTGGAAATGTCCACGCTGATAACATTTGCCGAGTGGACAGTGTCCCCCAACGCCCACTCGGTGCACCATCTGATGGATCGACTGCATATAACTCTGCTGGGGAGCGAGGAT
This sequence comes from Drosophila greeni, assembly GCA_018874515.1. Lineage (NCBI taxonomy): Eukaryota > Metazoa > Arthropoda > Insecta > Diptera > Drosophilidae > Drosophila > Drosophila greeni. The sequence continues at coordinate 6,484 of JAEIIM010063682.1, read as the reverse complement.
AGGGCTAATGCCACATCTAACAACCTGCTCGCGCAACTGGTCACCGCCTACGAGGTAATAAATCCGAGCTTTAAAGACTCGAAATTGAATTTTAAGTCAAGATAGCAGCATTTGGTGCAGATTTTCTAGTCAAAAGGGATCTTATTTTAAAGATTTGAAGGATTTTTTGATCAGATATGTAGGATTTTCATTATCTTTTAGAAGATCAGTGTGATAACTTCAAGTCTATGCCCCTCTGTAGCTGCCCGTTTTGTACATTACGTTCCCCTGTACGTGGGATCGCGAATGGGGTGTCAATTTGCAAATCGCTTCCTGCACGGGCTACACTAACCCTGAGTGAATCACTATCACGATCATGATAATGCTCATGCCTTGCTCTCCGAGGAATGGGATGCGGGTCTAGACCTGAGACGAGGGCCTTTAACTTTGGATGATGAGCACCGTAAACTCGACTTTCCGGTTGCTGCCGCGTCACTTGTTAATTCGGCAAAAGAAAGTCTTTGCAGGGTATTAGTCATCGTCATCATCAAGTCGTGGTCGTTGTTGCTAAATAACTGTAAACAAAGCTTGAAAGCAAGAGCTTCCACGCACTTTATGCAGAATGTTCGCCAAAAACAGAGGGTCTGTTTCCCCCTTTCTGTGGCGGCATGTGTGCGCGGGTGTCGGTGTTTTTTTTTGTGTTTGCGTGAGGTCAAAGGTCTGGTGTCAACAAAAGACTACGGGACAAGTTAAACAAAACAAAAATAAAAGAAAAACACTGTGGAAATAAAAACAAACGACAGAGGGCAATGCAGCAGTGCCGCCCCCATGCGGAGAGCAGCACCAGCAGAGAGCGCATCTCTTTGTTTGTGTGTGCATTGCGTCAAGGTGGGAGCGGGATAGCCCACGCACTGCAGGAAGAGCAAGAGAGAGGGAAGCGAGGAGTGAGAGCACTCACAGCTGTTTGGCATACCAATTACACGGGGCAACAATAACAGTAGCCACTGTCAAACAAACAAGGAGAGCGAGAGAGTACAACTTTCTAGTTATCGATTGGCTGTGCATGGCCAAAATGATCGCCAAATCGATTGTATTGTATAATTAAGTTAGCCAATTGCAGTGTATTAGTTAAGTCGCCACAGCCGAGGAATTTAACCAAACAAAAATTTGCTCAATTCGTGATTGCGGCGCGCTGCTGCTGGCTCACCAATACACCGATGCCCGTCAAGAATAAACAAAAACAACAATGGGGCACGTAAAAAGAGCTTCCAGTCGTCAGCGGATTCGTCGTACACACATAAACACACCCATACAGGCGCAAGCGAGCGGAGCTGAGCGAAGCGCTTTAAAACTGAAAAAACTGAAAAAATCACAGTAGCCGACGAACAGCACTCAGAATCACAACACACACAGCAAAAGGCGTGTGAAATAATTAAATAGGCGAGCGCGAATTAAAGTAAATCGCAAATAACGCACAATCAGTTTTCGACAAATTTGAGTGGACAAAAATCCTAAAACGGGACTCTGCGTTGTTGTCCCCAGCAAGCAGTGCTCTGTCCGCCAGTGCACAAGCAGTGCACGCAGAGACAGGCAGGCAAGCAGGTGGACGCGTGTCGCCGTCTTCTTCTTCAACGGAGAAGCAAGAGAAAGAAGCTCGAAAAATCAAGGAAATCCCCTTAATTCGTTTTATCCGCTGAGCGGATATTACTTATCGTTAATTCGTACGCCACACCAAACACACACACTCAAAATGGCGTCGCCTGGTATCGCTGCTAATGCCCTTGTCGCCGCCAGCGCTGTTCTCTTCTTGGTGTTTTGTTGTGCGGAACCCGCAGCCTCCGCCTCCGATGGATGGCTACACCCGCGCACCCCCCAACTGGAGGTGGACGCCATGCGCACCGAGTACATTGCCTTGGAGCGCGCTCTGTGGGATTATCTGGGCAAGACGGCCAACAGCCAAAACAACAAGGAGACGCAGCTCCGCAAGGTGTTCGACTCGCACCGCGACTTCAACGGCAAGCGCCTGATGGGCCAGAACTTTGAGGAGCATCGCTACGAGCTGCTCAATCACTACGAGTGGTCGCTGCTGGAGCGGGATCTCATCTACATCAGCAAGCTGTACGAGACCTACAAGGTATCATCAGAGAAGGAAGGTTCTAAACTCTTATAGTAATCCGTTTAATTCACTTAAACAGGATACCTTTGTGCGGCAGAACTCAAGTTCCCAACTGGATCAACTGGCTGTGCTGGATCTGACCCGGGAAGTGCTGCGGAATGACAACACCATCTCGATGCCGCGCATCCTCGCGGAAATCGAACGAGTGATGGTCCAACAGACGCTCTACTATCGCGCCATGATCGTTAGTTGGCTTTTGTACAAGATACTACCTTAGGGACCATAGGGATATCATGAAAAAACCTCCAGGATCAAGAATAGGAAGACATTGTACCCAGAAACCACCGAATTACGTAGCAACTTTAAAACAACAACTATTTAAAAGTATCTCTCTTCGAAATCTGCATTTTAGTTAATGAAATTATTAGTCTTTGAAAGAGTTTGAGGCACGCGATCAGCGTAATTAGGCGTATTCTGATAAATAGTTTTAGTATTCAAATAGTGATCTTAACGGCCAGATGTTACGAGCTTAATTAGGGCTAAAAACGAACAGGAGACTGCTCGCTGGCTCGTGTTACCAAGGAGGGAATGCATGCCGCAGCTGCTGGACCTTGGCCATGTATCTAATGCCTTTCCTAGTAAATATTCTTTTCGTATTGCAGGTGTCCACCAATCAGATCTGCAACACACAACAGTCGGCGCAGCAGTTCGTATACTCGCTGTACGCGGACATTGCTCTCACCGAGCTGAAGGCCTACACCATGATGGAGTTCTCCTGGATGATGCTGCGCGTGTACGGAAAGGGCAACTTCACCCAGGAGGCCGAGCTGATGCGCAACGACTACGAGAAGCGCACGGAACGCACGCTGAAGCTGCTCAAGGACGTGATGCTGCGGGCCGATCGCATCGTTTATCGCTGTGATCCCGACAAGTTTGTGAGGGGCGTCAACTATGACGAAGTAACCCGCCTGCTGCAGGGCTACATCGAGAACGAGGTGGATCTGAACAACGAGGAGACGTGCCGGGAGACCTGCTCCTTCTACCAGTCCACCCGCAGTGAGGGCTGCTTCAAGGATCTCTACTGCGCCCGCCAGCCCCGGTGCTCGGGTCGCCTGTACAACTGCCAGTTCGTGGACAGCGACATGTGGGTGTGCCCGTCCGCGCAGAACAGCACCAGGCGGTACGAGTTCATCGAGTACGAGAATGGCCGCGTGCTGGGACAGAGGGCCAGGTGCACCAGGGGCACCACCAAGGTGGATAGCTGGTGGCGCTACCTGCTCTGGCACTGCAGCTACTGTTTCTGCCTCTGCGACGAGCAGGGCCTCAAGTCGGATCGTTTCTTCAGCCTGCGTGACTCGGTGGCCGATGTGAGGCGCAACAGGTAAGGATTCTTAGAGGTTTTAGGATTCCCAAAAACTAATGTATTATTTTTGCAGGGTTGTGACTGGTCTGCGCTTTGTGAAGCTCAATCGCATCTTCCACTTGCAAATCCAGGAGGGCGAACTCCTGCCACGCGGCGCCATCAATCAGAGCACGTTGGAGTGGAAGCCCGTGGACAAGTACAACATCTTCGATCGCGATGTGAAGAAGGGCGTCGACTATCACACCCTGAGCTACGAGAGTCGCACCATCGACCTGGACGATGTGAATACGGACGACAATAGCTTCGTGATAACCGGCGTGCGATTCAGGGTGGTGGGAACCCATCTCAATCTGGAGGCCTACTACAGCGAATTCGACTTCAAGACGGGCCAGCTCGTCCAGGTGGAGGGCAACAGCTATTGGAAGTCCAATGACAACACCGACGTTAGCAATAATAGCAAGGAACGAAGGTGGGTTTTAAATATTGTGAAGCAAAGCTTGAAACGAAATAACTCGATATTCTTTTCAGGGAGAAGCTGCGCTTGGAGAACGCGGACGTGTCCACGCGTACGATCACACCCTCGATACCTCAGTCGCGCCACAACCAGTACATTGACTTCACCAACACGGGTCTGGACAAGGATGCGGCCCAGAGCACAGTGCCGTTCATTGACATCCAGGACGTGATCTCGAACCCGCCTGTGCCGCTGTCCGGCATTGGCATCTACTACAAGGGACGCAATGGCTATGGCGGCTTCCTCGGCCCCAAGATCATCACGTATGACTTTACGCCGCACGTCCAGGTGCCCAAGAAGAAGTTCTGAAGGGGGTCACGTAGAAATGAGGCGGTGCCCGCACATATGTCATAGCTTTCTTAGTTGTACACACACTACACACCCATTTCGCGTAGTCCGAACGAACGAAGCGCCGGGAGAGACGCGAATATAACTCAAATTATATTGGAATTTAGCCATAAACAAAACAAAAATAAAGAGAATCTGAATCGAAGAATCCCCCAGAAAACAAAGTCTATTCAATACGTAAAAGGGAGCGGGCAGGACTCACCTGGACACGCAGCGGATGGATCATCAGCAGGGGCAGCAGATAGGGACGCGAGGGCAGCACTTCGCTCAGGCTGATGCCCATCTTGGTGACCGCCTGGCAGACGAAGGCGGCCAGGTAACGGTGCAATGGAAAGTGGAACGAGGCCTGCATCATCTCCTCCTGCGAAGGGGAAAGTTAAAACGATTTCTTAGGATTGTGTTCACTTCGCTCACCATCGACAGGTGCGCCTCCATAAAGTATATCGAGTCCAACCACTCGTGCAGCGTCGTCACACAGTAGTTGATGATCTTCTTGGCCAGGTGGGCGTGCGTGCCGTCCTGCAGATGCGAGATAATTGACCACATGGGATAGGCACTGGCCTCCAGTTCACAGGAGAAGGCCGCATAGTAGCTATTCGGCTCGAATTCCACATGCGAGGCCGTCTCCCGCACGTTAACGTTCATGCCCTGCAGCATTTGAAGGAACTGGAACCACATGTCGATGAGGTTGTCGTCCCGCAGAAAGACCAGAGCCACCGATTCGTGCGATAGGACGTTGTTGAAGTCCGAGACTAGCGGCCAATAGCAGTGATCCTTCATCACCTGGCGGGTGCAATCGATGACAAAGTGGAAATTCTTCGAGGGATCTGCGGAAGACATTCGATTGAGACAAAGGAAAAGGGAAGAACTGCGGTACGGCACAGAACTCACCATGAAGCGTGTTCTGTATGAGTATCTTGGACATCATTAGCTTCAGACTGATGATCATCACGTGCAGCAGCGACAGCTCGTTGACCATCTTGAGGGCTAGGCTCTCGTTGGAGAACAGCTGGACGCTCATGTGCACCACGCGGTTGCTGAGCGTGTCCGGATCGCGGGACATCTCCAGCACGGACGGTATGCGGCTGTAGTGCATCACAAAGGTGCGGGTAAGGTGTTCCTATTGGGGAGATAAAGAGTCATTATGCTTTCAATCCTAGTTTACTTTGCGTCACATTCACCTTGTAGTCCTGATCGGGCAGCATGTTGAGCAGAAAGCAGACCAGGGTCTGCGGAAACTCGAACTTGAACGTCCAGAAGATGAACTCCTCGAGCAGTGTGGTGTGGACCAGGTTATCGCCCAGGGCCGGCAGATCCCTGTACTCATCGGGCGGCTCCGGGTTGGGGAATCTGTTGACCGCATCCTCGTACTTCTCCCGGTTGGCCTTCAGGAAGCGTCCGTTGCGCGTGTCCAGGCACGGTGCCTCCATGAAGTAGGCGTACACCTCCGGGTTGATCAGCGTGCGCGTCATCACCTTGCGCATTATCTCGCCCATGTTGTTCAGATCGATCAGCATGTTGGCGAACTCCTCGCACAGGTACGAGGTCATTGCGTGCACCTGCAGCGAGGTGTCGCTGTGCTCCCGGAAATGCTGCAGCAGCCGGAACAGCAGCTTTGGCATTATGGCCTCGGCCACGGCCAGGAGATTATTTGGCACGGGGTCGCGATTCACCCGATTGTTGATGCCATGATCGCTGCAGAAGCCCTCGGCCTTCATCACGGACGTGTCGCCGCAGTCGCAGGCGCCGCCCGCCTGGGACAGGAACATGTTGAAGTCGTGGTTGGCATGGTTGCCCTTCTTGAAGCAGTCGCGGCAGATGGACATGCAGGGGGAGATTCCGCAGGTGCGGCACCGGTATGCCACCACATGGGGCACCCACACCAGGCCGCACTTGGCGTGGTTGTCATAGCTGCGCACTGCAAAAACACAGAGAGAGAGGGGGAGAAATTGATTAATTCAATTACAATTAGTGGCTGGGCTCAAAAACAAGGTTACAGGGTTTAAGTGAGTTATCAGAGAGAGAGAGAGGGGGACGGAGTTGTTGTTGTGCTGCATTATTGGCCAAAAAGCCTTTTACATTTTACCAATAACTATACGTTCAGGGGAATATTCGATTTGTAAACAACTTGGCTTCTCCAGAACGATGTTTGCCAAGCTTACAA